>OU426871.1:2342995-2375495 GCA_911387685.1 Dolichovespula media
TCATTAGTTCATCGAATACGTATTCCCAATCCTCTTCCTTCTACTCGCTATGTCACAAAGATCATACTAATCTCATTAAATTATAATTTTTCCTTTTTTCTTTCTTTGCGTCGTCGTCGTTGATTTTTTTTCCTCTTCTTCGTCCTGTCTTTCGTTAATATCTATTATAAATGATCGAACGTTTAAGTTATTCAAGTGAACGCGATTTTACAATTGATTGAATCGTAATATCTAATGTTTCAGGAGAGACAAATTTTCCCCCCGCCCATCCCCTTAACTCATCCGTTATACCATACAAATCATCGAAATAATCTCGCTGAACTTTGTTTTTCCTTGTATTTTGTGTTATATTTCTTTTTTTGTTCCTGCTTTATCTAATTCAATCGTCGTATCCTCGTTTGGTACGTCGATTGATAAACGTTATCGTGAATGGGTTAATCGTTACGATCGATCGACGTTGACGAACGAGAGAAATAATCGATTATTCGATTTAACGTAATCATCAATAATAATTATACTTGTAATGTTTCAGAAGAGAAAAATCCAAGAAACGCTATATTAGCTGCCAGGGAAATAACGTCGTCCTCGTGCAGTTATCTGGCACATGAAAAATTGTCTTATGCGTTTAGCGTTTGGCGTATGGAGGGCGATTGGAACTTAAATACATGAATTGGACGTGGATGCAGCGTGACTTATGAATATATTATGACGAATTTGTTGATTGCCTCGGCGACGGTCTGTATATATTATGCAAGTGCCGTATATACAGGCTTATATGTACAGGCTATATATATATATATATATATATATATATATATATATATATATATATACACAGGCACGCGCTGTATTATCAATTTTCTATCTCAAGTGCTGCATCGTAATATTGTGAAAAACAACGGGAAGTAAAACGGTAAGGAATTTGTTTCTTTTTTCTTTCTTTTTTTATCACGATCATCTATTCATCTTATTTTCAATTTAACGTCAACGATGGTCTCTCTATCTTCATCTCTCTTTCTATCACCTCTCTCTCAGCTTTCTCTCTCTCTCTCTCTCTCTCTCTCTTTCTTTCTAACTTTACGTCTATCCGAGTTAGTTAAGTTTTACAATTAACTTTTCTCCATACGTAAATCGTATTATAAATTTTAACAATTAAAGTACGGATTAAAATATATAGAGATATGTATTTGTTCGCAATGTATATCTCTATATATTTTTTTTGCTTTTTTTATGTTCAATTCATCGTGATCATTATATTAACCTCGATGTCGGATCTTTCGTGGTATCATTGGATCGAGATAATAACTTCTAATCGGTTGTATTTTATAATTACTTCTAATAATTTGTCTCTTCATTTTTTTTTTAATCTTCACATCACACGATTTCGTTCGAAATATAACTTTTATTTTATTTCAATAATAATAATAATAATAATAATAATAATAATAATAATAATAATAATAATAATAACAATACAATTGTTACCGTTATAGTTAATCGATCGTAACGAAATTATTTAGGATCGCAAAGAGGATTATACAAAGTCGAATTCCTGAAACTTTTTCCGATTTGTTTGATTTTAAAGTCAAAAACGTAATGTAAAAATGGAGAATATTGATCGGTAAGAACGTTAACGACAACTAGCCACAACAACAACAACAATAATAACAATTACGAAGACAGAAGAAGCATGATCGAATAAAAGATATTATAATCGGATTTACGTCGGAGCAAGCAAAATTTTTGGATTGAGATGTTTGGAGCAACGCGAAAACTCGCACCATGATGAAACGTGAAGAATATCCGAAGTGGACGGATAAACGTACGTTCGAATACATTCGAAGAAAACTCAATCGTGTATAGAACAATTATAAATATTGTATCGATCAAAATAAATTTCTATTTAAAACATATCCATTTATATTATCATTTTTCCAATGACTAAAACCGTTTCCCTTGTATCATTTTAAATATCCTTCCGAATAGGTAAATATCATTAAAATACGAAATCCGAAATTCGCCCGACAGAATTTTTCCCTGTCAAATTTTTCCGAGGAGATAGGAAGCATTTCCTGTTCCTCTCGATTCCGTTCTTTTCCATCTACGTGTATAAATCAGTTCACTAAAGAAACATCCTTTACGTGCGTGTATACGTGAGCTGATATACGACCGTGTGATTCATTAACCGTCTCCGATGAAGCACGTGTTAATGAAGAGAAATGTCCTCTCTTCTATCTGACGTTTGCCTTTATATAAAAAAATGCGATGCGTTTATTTTTGACCTACGCACTCTCTCTCTCTCTCTCTCTCTCTCTCTCGCGTTCGAATTTTCTCTCTCGGTGGGATAGGGAAGGGGAGGGGGACCAAATTTTAATCCTACGGAATTTCTTTACATCGACAGTACCGGATACACGCGAAGTATAACTGCGTATGATTGAATAATTAATTACTATTGAAATAAAAAGTGATATGGCATTTAAGCGATCGAGCGTGATTCAACGAGAGAGAGAGAGAGAGAGAGGGAAAGAGAGCGTTCGTGGTGATTATGCTCGATGGGTGATCGATTTTACAGAGACGATATAATCGTTACGACGAACGATTGTTCGCGAAGAAAGATCATACCATAGCGTACTTTAATAATGTCGTTATAATTCTGAGAGACGTTTCGAAGATGAAAAAATTAAATGAAATAGAAAAAGATGAAGGAGAAAGAAAATCGTATATAAGGGTGGTACCGAGATGAAACGATTCGATAGATACAGACCGAATTAGGATAATGCAAGGCTTTTTCTCATTCGTTGGCGCCAACGAGACCGGAGGTGTGACGTCCTTCTTTTTTTTTCTCTCTTCCCACCCCATTCTAGCAATTCCATCCATCCATCCTCCTTTCTTCCTTCCTTTCATCCTCTCGTCATTTTTTCTTTTTTTTTTTTAACTTTCGAATAGCTAAAATCATCCGGCGTGCCAATTTCAAAGCTACTCAACGGACCCTGAAACGGTGGAACAAGTTAAAAGAAAAAAAAAATTATTCTATATCCAAAGATAGAGAGTAAGAGAGAGAGAGAGAGAGAGAGAGAGAGAGAGAGAGAGAGAGAGAGAGAGAGAGAGACGTTCCCCCTCTCCATCGTCGTTCTACATATTCATTCGTGTTACGGTGCATTTAGAACGAACGGCTATTTCGCGTGCTAGGACAACGATAAATGCGACTTTCCGCGACGGATAAGAAACATTTAATAGGCCATAGAAAGCAGAGCCGAATCTTAACGGTTGACATTGCTACGTGATTGATCACTATTAAACGACAATACGTAGATTGATTAAGAGATTCATTAAAATTCATGGCCGCATAGTGTCTTTTGGAAATTCGATTCGGCTCGCAAACGTAGGTGAGTATGTATGTTTCGTCGTTTCTTAATGGTTTGAAGTCCACTTAAGCTAACAAGATAGCGTGGAACAGCTGTTTCGATGTTAACGAAATGGTGCAGCCGGTCACGTCTGTCAAAAGGTTACAACGAAAGGGAAATAAGAGGGTCTTTGAGTTATGCATGCAAATGCAAGAGCGCAATAATCGGTTACGTCTTCTTTGCAATCATTTTTATTTTTATGTTTATTTATTTGTTTTTGTTTTCCTGTTTTCTTTCAATCAACCATCCGGTCCATTTCAAGTATCACAGATTTTTCTCTCTCTCTCTCTTTTTCCGTTCGTATTTCTTTCTTTTGCATTTCCTCTCTATTTTTTTCTCGGAAATGTCCATCTTGCGAAAAAATTCGAACGACCAATCAGAAGTCAGAATTTGCGAAAATTGGGCGTCGCCTATTTTCCACCTGTATCGTATTGACCAATCGGCGACGTCTGTGGGAACAAAACGCCTGATTGGAGCGTCGATCAAGGTGGAGGATAGAAGCAAAATGGCGACATTATTCGCTATGGCGCCTTTCCTTTGTCTTTCTCGTATTGTCTTTTTTTCTCTTGCTTTACGTTTGTTTCTTTCTCGATAAATATCCGATGAACGTGAAGACTAAATTAATAAAATTGAAATATTTCTTTATGGTATATAATGGATAAGAGAATAGAGTTCGTATTTTCTTTCGGTTTTTTTTCTCTTTTGTAGATATGTCTTTCTTCGGCAAGTTTCGAATTTCTACGAATCGCATTATGGTCTCGTGCCTATGGGAGGCTGCTGAAAAAGTAATGATTAATCTTTCGTCGGGAAAGGTCACATAGTTGACCGAAAATCTGCAGGGTTTCTGGGGAAAAGTAAGAAAAGAATAAAAAAAATAAGTGGAGAGGAAGGAGAAGAAAGAGCAAGCTCCCTTCGAACAACAATTCTATCGAAAGTGTCGCGTGTCCTAACGTATTTTCTCTTTTTCTTAGAATCTAAGAAAACAAAAAAGATTTCATTGTTTCCCCTAGAAAATTCTGGATAATATACGAATGTAATTGAATGAAAATTATTAGCTCCATATCTTTCTAATTATATCATGAACAATCCATTTTTATTTTTTATATTAGTATTCAAGTATAAGTAAATAAATATGAACCGTCTACGCGTTTGAACTCGCACGAAATTACCGAATTTACATCTTCGGGGGGGTATAAGAGCTACGTCAATGTGAGTCCCCGTATGGTTTTGTGGTCCCCGATGGCGAGCCCGCCAATGGTCGTGTGTGAACGAAGAGACGTGGAAAGCAAAAAACAAAAAAAAAAGGAGAAGAAAGAAAAAAGAAACCGGGCCTCCTCATGGGGTAGAGAGGACGGAGTCTCGAGGGGCCTCTTGGACTCCTCAGCGGTGGTCGCGTCTAGATGTGCGTTTTTTTAAGGTTTTATTTTTCTTACAGACCTGATCTCGCACCATTGTTCTCTTTCCTTTTTCCGTTGCTTAGCCAAGGATAGATAGACGGACAGACAGACAGATAAGTCCGTATATTTCTGAAGCAGATGATATATGTTCTACGCAAGTACATAAGTATTTACTTATTTATTATATTCCTCTTAATGTAGTATTTCATTCTCGAATAATTTTCCTCTTCTTAGTTAGTAGGCAGTAATCAGAAATTCGAATCCTGTTTGTTCTCTGGAAAGTTTCTAACTTAGAAAAAGAAAAATGGTCATCCGTTGAAATAAGAGAAGAACAATCGATGTTTCTTCTTGGAAGAACAACATTTGCGAGAGAAAGAGAACAAAGGTGTAGGTATATACGTATACTTATGTATAAATGTATGCGTGGGTGCATTCATGTATGTACTAGAAAAGGCCAATGCGAACTTATCCCGATGGCAAGCACGTGTTCTTAGAAAATATATCCCGGTGGAATGTGCACACACATGTTAACGTAGAGGCTATGTACACCGGCACTAATCGTTAATGTACCTTATTCTTAAGGTTGAACTTCCGGTGTATTTAGAATAAACACTGTATAGAGCGAATGAGACAAAGATAGAAAGAGAGAGAGAGAGAGAGAGAGAGAGAGAGAGCTAGCGAGAGTGAAAGTGCGCGTATGGTCGAAGGCGAAGTAAGGAGAAGGAGAGGTAAATTTTTGCATCCCTCGTATCTTGTTTTTTTTTTTCGTAGTATTGTCACGGCCTGCGAAGTCGGTGCACTGTTAGTCGGTATCTTTGATGTTTGCTTCAAGGATTCGGTGACATCTCGCGTTGTATACGCTTGCCTCTCTTTTCCTCTTTATTTTTTTTTCCTTCCTTCTCTTCAAAAAGATAGAAGCCTCGAATCGACTCTAACGATATCGAATTACGGGATGACTTATGTACATACTAACCTACTTAAATTCCAAAACGAGCGAGTTCGATTTGAAATCATTCGATGAAAATTGTTTTATCTTAAGACCTGGATTATGTCGAAATAGCAATCGTGAATAATCGTCGTGCTTGAGAGAGTTCATCGAACTATCCAATCATTATTTCGATATATTTGTCGTACAATATTGTCGGATAATATTCCAATCGATTGGATTACCTAAGTATCTAAATTAAATATTTAACATGTTCACGTTGGTAAATTTATTTTAAGTATATCTCTAAACAAAAGATCGAAGGAGATTACGGGACTGTTGATATAAAAGAAAGAAGAAAAAGAAGAAGAAGAAGTAGAAGAAGAAGATTCATGGACCTCCCCTTCGTGGATTGTTCGTACTCGTGTAAAGTAAATCCAATGAGATGAATTTCGTTCCCATGCACCTTGAAGAGAAAGAGTGAGAAGGAGAGAGAGCAAGAGAGAGAGAGAGAGAGAGAGAGAAGGAGTTTGTCGTATGGCGAACACATGTCTTCGTCGGATTTGATCCATTGAGAAAAAGTTTTAGCCCTTCGTCATGTGACACTAACGTTTGCTACGATACCGGAACTCGAACTTTGCTAATTTCGTACCCCTTTCGTCGAGTTAATGGATCGCTTTGACCTCTAATGTACACAGAAAAAAGTACGCGAATTACTAAAAAAATTACTTAGGACACGTACAAACACACATACATATATATATACATAATACATTATATATATATGTATATATAGAATATATGTGTCTGAATCAGAACATTTATGCGTTCATAATATATTAAAATATTGGTACAAACGTATCTAACATCAATACTTGTGCATATATATATATATATACACATACATATATATTTATATACATTGCTAACGATTTAATTTGCTTGATTAACGGGTAAAATTATTATCATTACCAACATGTAAAAGTTACACTTTGTGGTGTGATACGCTCGGTCGGCTCTATGTTTTTTATAACAATAAACAAACTATGACGACGACGACGACGACGACGACGACGTAGACGACGATGTAGGAACTCCACTAACGCGACGTCGCCGACTGTTTGTTTGATTTTCGTAGTCGACTTTCTTCTGACGGGACTTCTCTTTACTCCTATTCGTCGTCGTCGTCGTCGTCGTCGTCGTCGTCGTCGTAGTCGTAGTCGTCGTTGTCGTCGTCGTTGTCGTCTTTGTCGACGTCGAGTCTCTGAAGACGACGTGTGGACGAAAGAAGGAGGGTGGAGAAGAACGAGGAGATGGGTGGTGAGATCGTGGTTATTCGAAACGAAAGGGTGAGAGAGAAAGAGAGAGAGAGAGAGAGAGAGAGAGAGAGAGAGAGGAGGAAGACCACCCTGGTTGAGAGAAAACGGACGTGCATAGCGCCACAAATTATTTAATGATAGTCTTGTTGGTCCTTTCGATGTCCATTTCAATGACTATGATTATCACCGATGTGTGGTATTAGAAAAGCAAATATTACCTATTTATTTGCTTAACGTTTCTTGCTTCTCTCCCTCTCTTTCTCTCTCTCTCTTTTTCTTAGGTTTTGCTTGGTAATGAAATTTCATGGTCCAATTAATAATTAATAAGTACAAATTAGTGATTAATGATTAATGATTAATAATTGTCTGACATATATATATATATATATATTTCTTACAGTATAATTTCTTATTAAAGTCATATTTACAACGGGTAGACACATAATTATTTAGCTATATAAAGGTCCAGATTTTTTACAACTTTTTATATTACACTTCCAACCGCATGTCCGGATCCTAAACTTTTTGTCTCTCTTGAAAATCGCTCGACGACTGATTCGCCATAGTTTTTATTAACGAAATTGTCATTGAATGGTTCCTCGATGTTTACTCGAGTCGTGCGAAAATGAAAAAAAATTTATCTTTTTGAACAAGAGAAAGAGAAAGGGAGAAAGAGAGAGAGATAGAGGGGTTGGGGAAAGGAAATTAGAGCGCCGGTCCCTTACGACGAAGGACACTCAATGGTTCACCATGTGTTATGCACCTAGGTCCCCCATCCATTCGTTTGCGAATTTGAATTTATTAGTCGTCGCACAACTCTGACGAACATGTGTTCACGAGCGAAATACTTGTGCGGCCCGAACACATGTTCGGGAAGAGTGAAAGCTCCGAGGACCGAGTTACGCGACGAGCATATTCTCCCTATTTTTCAAGGTCACGTTCGAATTACCCCTACTTTTGCTATTTGACACGTTCTTCTATATAATTGTATTCTTATGGATTATTATATTTAAAGTACGTGCACCAAAGGGGAGGTATAATGAATTTCTAATAACGATACAATAATAATCAGGTAAAATATAATTCAATGAAATTAAGTTTTATTTTTGTTTTATTTCAATTAATAATTGAGTTTCTTTTCTTTTGATAAAAGTAAGTCATTTTTTTCTATAATAATTATTTAATAAGATTTATGTTTATATAGTTTTCTATTTATTTCTAATAATTATGTAATGAGTTTTATTTGACAAGCTTTTGTTTGTATCCGTACAAATATGTTTTCAATAAATTTGTATTACTTCGAAGAAATATGATTGTTCGATGTGATAAATATATAATTTATTTGGATTGATGAATGAGAGTTAACATACAGATCGATTTCATTACGTAAAATTTGACTTCTAGATTCTGCGAAAGAGAAGATCAAGCGCACGATCATTGTGATTTTCAATGATGACAAGTGCTTCTCTTATAATAGCCTCTTATTTCATTATGGCTGTTACTCTTTATTCGGAACTACTCTACACTTTTATGAATGAACGAACGAACGTATGAATGAATGCTTTTTAGGACGCATGTTTAGTACTTGTTGCGATGAGCGGAGTTAACGATACCTTCGCGAAACCATAATTAAATCCTATATAATTTACTGTTTCGCAGGTTTAATACAGACATCGAGTAAAATCCGATTTGAGTGTTTTGGATTATTATCATTTAGCGAAACAAATGTTATTGTATCGTATTATACGTATATTTTTTTTTGTTATACTATTGTACCAAATTTGAATATTACATCATAATATATCAATATAATCAATATTATTATATACTATTATAAAGATTTGAAAGTTTATAAAAATTATAAATTGTTTAAGTGTTATAAAATAAAAATATTACTAATACATCTATATCTATGTATACACATAATATTAGAATAGATGCTGTCAGTTATGTTCGTGAGGTGTATACACAGAATCGAATTAACTGCATTAACAAGAAACAGATAAGAAGAACTACGAACAGTGGTTGAAAATCTGTTTGCTGTTTGAAAACGTAAATATTTCTCTCATTCATAAGCCGAAATACTAACTGACTTTGACTATCCACTTAGGTTTTCGGAACAACTGTTCGTAAATTCTTCTGTAAAGTTGGATGTAATATGCACCGACAGATTCAACGTATAGATATCTATTATCATAATAAGTGATATATATATTATATAGAGATACATGATAAATGTGTAACTAATGGAACAGTTAAAATTAGAAAATGAAAAAAAAGAAGAAAGAATTAAAAAAGAAACGTGTATCTCGAGTATTATTTAATGGCGTTTTCGATATTTAGAGAACAGATGTTTTACCTGTTTGCGAAGATCCTTTAGCAAATGTTCACCGAACACATGTTCGAACTTTTGCTTTGAAAATAAGTACAGATTTAGAAAAATTTGGCGAACACGTGTTTTCCTCTGGTGTCACATGGTATCGTCTCACTGAACGAACTTAAAAGTGCAACTTTAATGAGATTCCAGTCACGTCGATGATAGTTTTTATCCTTACACGCCTTATAGATTTTTCTCATTTTCTTTACGATCTTATTAACGGTCGAATGTATTATGACGTTTTCTAATTAGACATTCTATTCTTGAAACACGTTCGTCGAAAATGTTAACCCTTATAAACTAGCCATGTATCTATATGATTTTAATAATTTTATTTCAATTTTTTTAAATAAACAGCATCGAGATGTACGAATAAAGAAAATTCTTTAGAATATATATATATACATACACACACACACAAACACAAGTCTTGTAACGTCGAAACTTCCCGGGAAAAACCCAGGGACCAACTTCTCCGTTTACCTGTAAGTAAAACGTCGGGTGGAGGAGGTATTCTTTTATATTTTAACTACAACATTTTCTTTCTCTCTCATCCTCCTCCTCGTCCTCCCATTATAAGCCGCTTTTGTATTAAGAGATTTTAATGGACGTGTAATTTATCAAGTACTATTTACTCGACGTATTTTCTCGTCGTGTCCATCGTGCTAGCCCGGAGATTGTAATAAATCATTTGGAAATAGTAATTAGAAAAACTTTCTTAAAGCGCGTCATTGCTTGCATCTTCGATTTATACATTGAAATTCGTTAGAATTAATTCGGTGTTATTTCTAAGAAAAAAAACAAAGAAATGTTTTAACAGATATCGTAGGATAAAAGTTAATATATATATATATATATATATATATATATATATATATATATATATATCTACGAGTTTTATCATTCGAACAAATGGATGGAATTGGTAGTGAAATTATCGCGTTTTGGTAAGTGAGTGTACTTACATGAAAGTTTACTTCTTTCTCTCTCCAACTCACTCTGTCTCTCTCTCTCTCTCTCTCTCTCTCTTTATCTTTCTCACTTATATGTATTCTTCGAGTCTATTCTCACTTGATGTCATCTCCTCCCATTCGTAGCCGTTTTCCTTCGCGTTTAAGTTCATGCCGTGTGTTCGGCACATGGCGAAGACAGTGAGCATCGGTGCAAACATTGTCGAGACTATCTGTCGGCGCGGATCGTAAAGGCACCGTTTGTAAAATGTACCACGGATAAGATTGTGCAAGTCGGAGACACTTTGCGCGCCTGACATGTGACACTAATGTCGGCCCAGTAGTCTAACGCATACGAGATAAATATCTAAGGTACATATATAAATATATATATATATATATATATATATATATATATATATATATATATATATAATATTCTTCAAAATGACATTCCAATTGATTGACAGAGAGAGAGACATTCTCCAAATTCTCGTACTCAACTTAATTTCCGATGCTGGCACGGTATATTATTCAGAAAAAACAAGCAGAAGAAAAGAAAAATTCACAGAGTACTATCGTCCGGTAATTCGGATCGAAATCATCGGCCTTTCGATTTCTCCAAATTTTTCTTTTCTCGATCGAAAGAAGAAAGAGACGCGCGTAAGTTTCGGTCGATCGAAAAATCGTTGACAGTATTCGGATATATTGGATTAAAAAAAAAAAACGAAAAACAAGTTTTATTTTTGTCACGAACAGAGCTCTCGTAAGCTTACGTTCATCGTCTTCCTCGTCGTTGCATTAGCACCGGGCCTTCTGTACGAATATAATCGAAGCATGAAATTTATGATACACGGACAGCATCCATTTTATAGGCCAGAAGAGAAACCGACCGCCATTTTTTTCCTCCTTTTTCTCTCCCTCCCTTCCTCCCTCTCTCTCTCTTTTTCTCACGTCGTCGAAGAAAGGAAAAAAAAGTCAATCAAATGTACTGAGAGATAACATTCGCTCTCTTATCCTCGATCTTTCGATATCGCGAGAAATTGTCTTGGAAGGCGTCGAATGACACCTCATTTTGCGAATCGTTAATATCGAAAATATATTCTTTCGACGAGGTAACTAATTTCCTGTCAGAATTTCTATGTCGAATTAATCGGAAATCGTTCGAACGTAAGACTTTACGAATTATCGAAATGTTTCGCCGAAAGCCTACGTTGAATCTTCGACTTAGGAGTATCCTCGGGTTTTTCCTAACCAATAATTTCAGTTTTTCACTCGCAAGAATATACTCAATCGTTTTTGGTCACCCTTTTCATGAGTTTCTCAATAGAGACGTGTTAAGGAATGCTTGCTTCTACTTACTGTTACCTGCTATTAATAATTCGCTCCTGACCAGATTTTCACGTCGTATTATAAATATTTACCTTGGACACTCTCTCTTAGGACATCGAACGACATAGTACTTGAACTTCAGGTAACATCAACCACGATTTGTATTGTTTTTATTGAATTGCTTGATCATCAATCGTATTTTATTTATTCATGATTGGTTTTTTATACTCGACCGATTACGTGAATTTTAAACGAAACCACAGTGGGCATATAATATATAGAAATACTTAATTGTTTGTCGATAAAAGACAAAGGAGATAAAATCTCGCGTTTCTATTAGTTACTTTTTTTATATTTTTTTTTAAATTTTAATCGTTATTGATTAATTGTTTTGCGATTAGAAATATTCTTCTTCTTCTTCGAACGTTATGAGACAATTTTTCCGTGTAGAAATATTTTGGAATATACCATAATTATATAATTTAGGATTATTTTTTTTCTTTAGATCAAAGATATAATTCTAATCTTGCGAATATTACAAAAACGAAGAAACGTTTCTAAAACGTTAAAAAATACGAATCAACGAAATTAGTTAGTTAACATCGTGGAGTAATATTCAATCTTTCAATTACACGTTAATCGGCTATAACCGAAAATATCTATATTTTTATCATCCGGACACCTATACGCGCGCGCACACACACACATACACACCATCTAACCATCTTTCTTCCAGTCAATAAACCACGAGTGGAATCATCTCAAAGAGAACCGAACATTAGCTTATGAGAGAACGACGACGACGATTAAATGCGGAGAACAGGACGCGCAATTAAATCTACGTTAATATCGTTAAACGGACCGTGCCCAGAAACGGAGTCTCGCAGAGGCACACAAATATACGTTTGAACTTGAAAAGACACTGATACGTTGATACCTATATATATATATAGTATGTGTGTGTGTGTGTGTGTGTATTTAAATATATATATATATATATATAGCTAACACATACCCGTCGTATATGAATTACGAACGTATGTCTTATTTATCGACGAGCAATCCTCCCCATGATTGCTCCCATGAATTGATTAAGTTATATCAAAAAGAAAAAAGAAGATAAAAAACAAGAAAAATTAAACCAAACAGATTGCAAATTTTTACAAAGATAAAGTAATGGATGGAATTGACGTTCGTTAAACAGAAAACAAAAAATAATAAAGAATAAAGAAAAAATAGTTGTACGTTCTTACATTCCATCACCGTCATCATCATCATTAGAATCGTCGTCATCATCGTCATTATCATCATCTTCGTCGTCATCATTCATCATTATACTCGTCGTATTCGTCGTAGTAGTAGTAGTAATCGAGAAAGCCAATCAAATCCGACGGTTTCAAACACTATCCATCGTTCGACCGTGACGAAAACTCGACTTCTTGGAATTGGAAAAGGCAAAATAGAAATGTACTTACCTACTCCTTTAACTTCGTTTTCCAACGTTGACCCTACCCTCCCTCGTTCCTCCTCCTCCTCCTCCTCCTCCTCCTCCCGCAATTTCAACCCGAAAGCATCGGCCGCCGCTGCCACCCATCGTTCGAGTTTGGCTTGAATCCAAGAGAAAATCAGATCGGCAAAATAAAGTGGACCGATAAATAAAGCGGCCCCAAACACCAAAATAATACTCGGCCGGTGATATCAAAGTGCGCGATGTCGGTCTTATTCCACGTATACATTTATCATATGTTCCTTCTTCGTCACGAAATATACATATATATATGTGTGTGTGTTTGTGTGTGTGTATCGAAAAATTTACCCGCCTTCCCCTCCCTACCTATACATACTCCCACCACCTTCGTCCGTACCTTCGTCGTCCCCACCTTCCGCCATTCTTTTATCTCCCCGCCCCCTTGCCCCACCCATCCGTCGACCCTAACTCCGTCCACTTTATCGAGAATCGTAAGAAATTCGTTTTTTTTTTACTTTTTTTTATTATTTTTGGTCGTTGTCGTCGTCGTCGTTGTTGTTGTCGTTGTCGTTGTTAGTATTAAAAATTTATATAGACGCGTGTAAATAAGATATATATGTGTGTGTGTGTGTGTGTGCGTGTGTACGCGTGTAATTATTATTTCAATGTAAAACAAATGGGAATGAGGAAGGACAAGTAAATTCGTCGAATAAAAAAGAAAAAAAGAATAATAGGGATGGAGATTGGATAAAGGATGGAAATTAAAAATGAAGGATGAGAAGGAGAAGTAGGAGGAGAGAGAGAGAGAGAGAGAGAGAGAGAGAAGGAGAGAGAGAAAAAAGGAGGACGGGGAAATGTGAAACGCGCTGAAACATGGTGAAACGGCGAAATTTATAGGGGCGGAGTTTCTCTTAAACGAGCTTTTCGCCCGTCACAACAAACACGTCTCCGAGATCCAGCTTGTTCATCGATCATTTATATCTTGCCGGCGAGGTGGTGGTGATTGTGGTGGTGCTGGTGTTGTTGGCGACGGCGACGGCGACGGCGATGGTGGTGGTGGTGGTGGTGGTGGTGGTGGTGGTGGTGGTGGTGGTGATGGTGGTGGTGGCGACGGTAACGGGGAACCCATTGAAATTGAGAAAGTTATATATAAGCGACGCGGTACCTAACGCGGTCTAGTAGATAATATTTTGGGAACTACCGAACTCTCTTCGGGAACTTTCAAACGTTCACGAGTAATCTAGAATTCGAAATAAAGAGAGAGAGAGAGAGAGAGAGAGAGAGAGAGAGGATTTTCGTTCTTCACGCTTACGACATAGGACGTACTTTTCAGAGTGGATACTTATATACATATACGTTTTTTATATACGTGTACCTATGCATGTATGTAGATACATAGATATATTACTAAGAATGTATAATATTTCTGTTCTCTCTCTCTCTCTCTCTCTCTCTTTCTTTTTCTCTCTCTCTTTTCTTGTTCGTTCTCGACTCAAGAATTTACACTTTTTACGCTTACACCGCAAAGATGGGGGTTCTACTATTTTCGGCGTACCGTTCATGTCCCATAATTCTTATTTCCGATTTTTCAACTCCCCTAACAAAGTTATCCTTATCGTAATATATACATTTATGATAAAATATAACAATGATCTATCATACGTTTGGATATCTCGATTAGATCGTTCGTTCGTAGTTAAATCATTGAACGATCACGATCGGTATCGATCAACATACAATACCTACTTACATCAATTTTATTTGATTTTTGATAATTATATATTTAATCTTGTTACGATTATATTATATAGAATGTGCGTTATATATCGTCATATATATATATATATATATATATATATATATATATATATATATGTGTTATGTAAAAATATCGTAACATTTAAAAATATTCTTTCTAATTGATTTTTAAGATTATTTAGTTAATCGAATTGAACAGATATATTACCGTATCGTTCTTATCGATTTTGTTTTTTTTTAATATTACGATATATACGTATTGCTATTATTATTATGATATATTATTATCGATATTATTATTATTATTATTATTATTATGTATTGTTACATGGATTTATTAAGAAGTAAAATAAAGAATGCGAGCAAAATATCATTAAAAAAAAAAAAAAAAAAGAAAAAAAGAAAAAATTGAAAAAAGTAAAATAAGGAGAGAACGAAAAGTAATTCACGTTCATTTTCGATAATAGAATATCATTTCTATATCGTACTATAATAATATCCATATAGTATTCTGAAATATCGCGATATTATTATAGAAATATATTGCAATTATTAGAAATAATTCGACAATAAAAATATCGATTTCGATATTGTTGGAAGTTTCGATATTGTCGTACGTCCTTATCAAAGATGATTGCACGCACGATGCAATATTGCACAACAATTTGCAAGGATCGCGCGACATAAACGATCGACGATTTTTCCCTTTCCTTTCCTTTTCTTTCTTTCTCTTTTTTTTTTTTTTTTTTTTTTTTTTAATTTATAAAACCATTGCATGCCGACGGCCAAAACGATATTTTCAGTAAGAACAACAATTCGACGCAACGCATACTCTACCTCGCCAAAGATAATTCCTCGAAATCCTTGATCCGGCTCTATTTTAATTGGAAAAAAAAAAAAATAAATAAATAAATAAAAAAGAAACGATAAGAAGTAAATTAAAAAAAGAAGAAAGAAAGAACACATACCGAAAGAGAACCGCAAATTCGCGCGTATACCCCACCGCCGATCTCTCCTATATTCTCTCCCCCCTCTCTCACTCTCTTACTCTCTCTCTCTCTCTCTCTCTCTCTCTCTCTCTCTCTCTCTATTTCTCTTTCTTACTTTCGTCAGGCGATATAAATATTCGTGGATGCGGTCTCCCCTTTTATACACCTCTCCCCATCTTTCTTGCTCTCACGAATTTACGTTTCCTTCTTCTCTCTCTCTCTCTCTCTTTCTTTCTCTAACACGTTATAATTCTCACTCTATTTCTCTCTTGTACGAACGATCATGGAGACAGCGAGTAAGTCCTCCCTCTTTCTCTCTCTCTCTCTCTCTCTCTCTTTCTTTCTCTCTCTTTCTCTCTCTCTCTCTCCATATTTTTTTTTTCCTTCTCTTTTTCGTTTCTCCTGTCTCTGAGAAGAACTTTCGGTACGATGACGATCATAAAGAGACAGGGAAGAACTCAGCTTCTTCTTCTTCTTCTTCTTCTCCTTTTCCTTCTTTTCCTTCTTCTTCGTCATCTTCTTCATCCTCTTCTTTTCCTTTTACTCCACCTCCTTACTTTTCTTTTCTATAGTCGAACCGAAGGAACCTTCCGTGGGATTTTTCTTTTTTTTAATTTTTTACCTCCTATCTCTCTCTCTCTCTCTCTCTCTCTCTCTCTCTCTCTCTCTGTCTCACTTTCTCCGTCCCTCTTTTCTTACTAGATTTTTCTAGACGGGGACAAACACTGGCAGAGACGATGAATAAAAGAAAACATCGAATGGTGGGGAAATTTAACGGTGTTAAGGAGGGCTCGACGAGAACAGAAAGAGATGGATAGAGACAGATACAGAGACAGAGAGAGAGAGAGAGAGAGAGAGAGAGAGGGAGGGAAAGAAAGAGGGCGGGAAGGACAGAGAGAGATAGAAAGAGAGAGAGAAGGAGAGAGAGAGAGAGAGAGAGGTTGAGAGAAGAGAGAGAGAGAGAGAAAGAGAGAGGGAAGAATGAGAAAAAGAGATGAGATGAGAAAGAGGGATGTATAGAAAGATAGCAGAGAAACACACTGAAGCGAGAGAGAGTGAGAGAGAGAGAGAGAGATCGGGGAAACGGGGGGAAGGAAATGAGAGCTCTTGCTCGGAGGCGGAGTTCTCCATACGTCACGAAGAAATCCCCCTTCGTAGAGTCTCCACCACCATCAGAGAAGTTTTAACCTTTGCTTAGAAACAGTCAGTTAAGTTCTCGGCCGATCGACAACCGGTTTCTCTCGACAATCTCTCTCTCTCTCTCTCTCCCTCTCCCATCGTTATAATTCAACGATCCGATTTATACGATCGGAGTTTCTTTCTTTTCCTTCCCCTCCTCTTTCATTCGACGTAGGCGAGCACCGTACTCAATCGATTCATCGATTTATTATCTCCATCATTCTCCGTTGTCATTTCATTTTCATTCTTTCCTTCCTTCCTTCCTTCCTTCGAGCTCGCGCGCGCACGCGCGCGCGTGTGTCTGTCTCTCCTGTCTGTCGGTCTGTCGATCTGTCTGTCGATCTGTCTGTCGGTCGGTCGGTCGGTCGGTCTGTCTTTCCGTCTGTGCGTGCGTACGTGCTTTCGTTCGTTCGTTAGTTTCGTTCGTTAGTTTCGTTCGTATTTATATGTGAGTGTTCTCCTCCTGTGCTAATGTGCGCACGCGCGCACCCGCGCGCGCGCGCGTTCTTCATTCCCATCCAACTTATTTATTTGTTTATTTAATTATTTATTCGTTCGTTCGATAGTTCCGTTTTTCTTTTCGTTCTATTTCGAATTGAAATACAGAGAGAAACAATCGTAAAATATATGGTGCTTTTCGATCGAAATTAAAACCACTCGATCGTCATCGGATTCCCCGGTTGGATCATTTTTATTATTTTTCCTTTTTTTTTTGGGGGGGAGAGAAGAACGACGACACGTTAGTACCCGACAAGAAGTGTCTCTCTGTGTGCGCGCGCGCACGTGTGTGTGTATGTGTGTGTGTGTGTGTGTTAAATATATCGATACGAACGGGTATCGTCGTTTCGATTCGTGATTATTTTCTTCGAAATCGAACGAGAACGTTGGATGGACGATATTAATAATAATAATAATAATATTATTATTATTATTAATAATAATAAACTGTCTTTTGGAGTGATACACCTGCTACACACACACTCGTCCGATCGAAAGTGGAAGATCGATCGATTCCTTTTTTTTTTTTTTGGTTTGAACCCAGGATCAAAATCAACCGGTCTCGGGCGTGGGTCGATGATAGGGAATGAAAAAGGTTTCTTTTTTTGACATATATAAAACGTGAAACGATGCAAGTTGGACAATTGTTGATTACCCAGGCCCCGTGCATACCGAATTATTATCTGTTGGACGATAACGACAGTTCCGGTATTCCACAGAGCGACGGAAGTTCACCGAGCAATTCGCCGCATAATTACGACGAACGTTTTTCACCGCCGACACACTTGATGGATCTCAGTAATCCGCCGGAGCACCGTGACGTGCCGCCTTATCATCATCATCATCATCAAAATCATCATCATCATCATCATCATCATAATCATCACAATAATCATCATCATCATAATAATAATCATCATCATCATCATCATCCTCCTCCTCCTCCTCCTCCTCATCTTCATCACCTGCATCTTCATCACAACAACAACAACAACAACAACAACAATAATAATAATAATAATAATAATAATAATAATAATAATAATAATAATAATAACAACAATCAGACCGTCTATCAAGCTCAATCGCCATCGTTCTTGATATACGAAAATCCTGAGGACGGTAAGAGGTATCCACCTCATCCTCAGGATCATCAGGACGGCAAGATAATAAGAGATTTACAGATGATTTACGATCGAAGATTGCACGGCGATTCGCCGGTATTTTTGTCCGATCACGGAAAGGAGAACGAACAAAATCTTTACATACCGTCGTCATCGCCGAATCAACTGTATTCGTCCGGTGGCGAAGAGCAGCTAACGACCATTGCCGTAACGAAGACGGGACAATTGCAAAACACCAACAACGAAACGTATCGTTTGATAGACGTGATAGAATATAAATCCGATACGATACACGAATACAAGAAGGAGGATATCGATCAGCAGCAACAACAACAGCAGCAGCATCAACAGCAACAGCAACAGCAACAGCATCAACAACAACAACAACAACAACATCATCAGCAACAAACGACGCAACAATTGGAACAACAGCACGGTTACAAACGGATCGATCAAAGTACAGCGTCGTCTACGAAAAATTTCGTTGTCGATAATAATATACGAGTGAAGAAAAAAAGGAAGACCAACGTCGACGATTCGGAGAACGAAAGTGCAACCTCCTCCTCCTCCTCCTCCTCCTCCTCCTCCACCACCACCACCACCACGACGACGACGAAGATGAAGGTACGAAGGAAGAGCGGCGCTACCTACGAGGAGATTCAAAATCAACGGGTAATGGCGAACGTTCGTGAACGTCAAAGGACGCAGAGCTTGAACGAGGCATTCTCCGCATTGAGAAAAATCATTCCTACATTGCCCAGCGACAAACTAAGTAAAATACAAACGTTGAAACTTGCCACGAGGTATATCGACTTTTTGTACCAGGTCCTACATTGCAATATGGAAAACAATGAGGAGGAAAGTGGTAAGAATTTTTACTATATATATATATATATATATATATATATATATATATATATATATATATATTTATATATTTTACTATGTATAAATACTATATATATATATATTTATTAATTCTTTATATATGAATATATATATATATATACTATACATATATATATATATTTATATTTATTTATTATTTATATTTATTTATTAATTATATTTATTAATTCTATATATATATATTTATTTATTTATTTATTTATTTATTTATTTATTTATTTATTCATCCTATTAGTTTATCGTTCTAATATCAATTATCATTTTAATATCAATTATAGTCTCTCTCTCTCTCTCTCTCTCTGTATGTCTCTGTATCTCCAAGCTCGTTTTTAGAAACGTTTCTCCCTAAAACGTATATCGCATCACCAACTTTTCTTTTCTATGGGAAAAAAAAAAAAAGAAAAAATAGAAAAACATTAACCAGACTGAGGAAAAGGAAAGAGAAAAAGAAAACAAAAAAGGAAAGAAAGTGAAAAAGACTTACGCGTTGTTTGTAGATGAAAAGAGAGAGAGAGAGAGAGAGAGAGAGAGAGAGAAAATCCTACAATCCTAGTAGGCCTTTACCCTTCGGCACCTTATAGTAACTTACATACATACAGAAGCATCGAGCTTATGTTTATGGGAACCGCTTCTTTAGTGCTTATTTACGGTGTAGTCTAATTAAACAGTCACTCGTGGTGGAGTCTTGTAATTTACGGACCTCCGTAAAGGCCTGCGATGAGCGTTCGCTATCCTAGTGCCACTTATATTCCTCTGCATCTTAGTTTTAACCTCTTCCAAAAATGCCCTACCAACTTCCAAACAAAACTTCGAAATATATACATACACATATATACACATTATATATATATATATTCCGAAGTAACAGTTTAGAATTAAAATTTGATATCGTTTCACTCATTAATCTCATTTCATTCTATTTTTTTTGCTCTTTCGTTTTATCTCGCTTTATTATTATTATCATCATTTTTTCAAACTGACTATAGCGCGATCAACATTTTTTTCGATCGATTTTTAACGCCATTCGAGTTCCTTTTTTCTTTCTTTCTCTCTTCTTCTTCTTCTTCTTCTTTTTTTCTTTTTCATTTTTATTCGTTTTTTCCATCGGTTTCGTCCTTCCTCGAGAATCTTTCGGGAACGATATTTTATATTGTTCAATTTATTTGTTTTGTCTTTTTATTATTCTCTTCTCATTCGATCGTCCAAGAGGATTGCAAATTTCACTTCGTCGAATTTTCGAAATAAATGCGTTATCGTTAATCGATCACCGTCGTTGGTTTTGTTACAACGCCATCAACGATTATTATTATTATTATTATTATTATTATTATTATTATTATTATTATTATTATTATTATTATTATCATTATTATCATTATTATTATTCGTTCAACGATTAATATATACAAAACGAAATTATTCTTATTGAAATATATTTGTACATACATATATATATATATATATATATATATATATCAACGAATTTGAATATTCAAGTATTTACAACGATATTTCTCCGTTAATATCAAACAAAAACCGAAAACACGTAACGAAATATATCGAAATATGAAAACGCCGTTTCGTTCATTTCCTTCTCCTCCTAACAAATCCATTATATCACACAAATAATCAAACTAATCTCGCCAAACGTTTTTTTTTTTCTAATTTTCCTTCTTTGTTCCTGCTTTATTTAATTCCATCGTCATATCCTCGTTCGGTACGTCGATTGATATAGGCGATCGTTACGATCGATCGACTTTGACGAACGAGAGAATTAATCGATTATTCGATTTAACGTAATTAACAATTATAATTATACTTGTAATGTTTCAGAAGAGAGAAATCCAAGAAGCGCGGTTTTAGCTGCGAGGGAAATAACATCGTCGTCGTGTAGTTACATGGCACATGAAAAACTGTCTTATGCGTTTAGCGTATGGCGTATGGAGGGTGATTGGAATTCTAATTTATAAACAAACACCTGATCATAGATAATCGATATACTATAATACGGTATATATATATATATATATATATATATATATATATATATAACTTGATGACTATAATAGAAGGATTAAATGTATACGCGAAATGAAGGACGAAGTGATAGGCACGAAGCCAATGATGGAATCTGTTACAAATGCTCGGTGTGTATCTATTATCTAAATATCCAGTATATACATGGTGTTTCAAATTCTTCTTCTTCTTCTTTTTCTTCTTTTTTTTTCTCGTCGCTTTCGTACGACGCAAGTATTTCGTCAAATAGAAATATTGTGTTTATACACAATATCATTCATCACAATATAAATTCATCATACACAATATCGTTATCCCAATGGAACAAATTGTAATTGGATTTGGACATTTCTTTCTTTACATCGTTTCCTTTCTTTCTAATTATACGAACAGATTCATTGACGCTACAAACATATATATATATATCTTTATTTGATTCCAATAATTTTTATTTATATATATATATATATGAAGGAAAAAAGATTAATTCGTATATGTATTAAAAAGAATAGAGACATGTTAAAAACGAAAGGATAGAGGAAGAAGGAAAAATAACGGATAGATTATCTCTATCGTATTAATAATAATAATAATAATAATAATAATAATAATAATAATAATAATAATAATAATAATAATAATAATAACAACGTTATTTCGTTGAAATTTTCGTCGTAACCTTTTTTTTCGTGAAAAAAAAACTCGCAAGTACACGATTACGCGTGACTTTTATTTATTTTCTCATTTCCAATCGCAAAGATAATCAAAAAATACTGGTACGGTTTGACGAGAGAAAAAAAAAAGAACGGAGAATTTGAAACACCCATAACGTCATGGTACGTCCATATACAGGGTGTCCAAGGAGGACGCCTAAATATTTTCTTTGTCTTTTTTTATTTTTTTTACGATACCGACAAACTTTTACGTCCTACTTCGAATGGTTCGAAAAGAGGTATGTTATGAAAAAGAAAAAAAAAGAAAATTTTTGTTCACATCACTTTTTATGAATCTCTTTTTAAGGTCGTCGCTATTTTTTTTACCCTATAAGCATGTATATATTTCTTTTTTTATGTTGCGGCCTCCTTCAGCCGAGACACCCTGTATATATATAAGCGAAAAAATATTTATCGTTCGTTTAAATCGTCGCACAGATATAATCGCACAGAATATTTTCGAATTTGCACGATGTAGAAGGTTCAATTCGATTGCGTAATTTCGATTGTAATGAAACGTTCGTATTTTTTAATCGACCCTCGAAAAGGCACGTTTTTTAATCGATTCTCGAAAAGGCACGATTTTTAATCGACTCTCGAAAAGGCACGTTTCAATCGTAAATACGGACGAAACGTACTATGCATGTAAGTATTATTATTATTATTATTATTATTATTGTTATTATATTTTCGTTGGAGACAAAAAATTATATTAACGTGAAGAAAAATCGAGACCAAAGAAAAAAAAGAGGGAGAAACGAGAGAACGCGACAAAAAAAAAAACAAAAAAAAATAAAACAATATCCGAAAAGAAGAAAATCAAAAAAGATTGAAAAAGCACGCGCACGTACATGCACACACTTGCACACACAAATTGCATTTCCTCGAATAGAGTTAGCTATGATATACGATATATTTATGTAGAGCCTTATATATACACACACATATATATATATATGTCCACGATTCCTTGAATTTTAAATGACGGCATATATAATTAATCATTTTATTCGTGTTGATTTTAGAACAGCCGGTAGTTGTAGGTAAAAAAAAAACTCGATCACCATTTCCCCCTCTCCGCCCACCCACCACCACCACCCTTACCCTCCTCAAATATCCACAATAATGAAGAAGGCTAATGTAATTTACAAATTTACATTTTCTCGTTACGTCCATTAAGATAGATATAATAAGATTTAGATATAATAATCGGATACTTTCTTGATTATTATTAGATATAATAATCAAATACAGATACTACTTAAACGAATTTACAATCGTAAACGCGTTTGAAGAGATCGTGTACAAACGAAAACGAAACGTCCGAGTACTTCTTCCACTTCCTCTTCTTTCTTTTTCTTGTTCGTTTTTTATTTTTATTTTTTTTTTTTTTATTATTTTATTTTTTCGTTCTGTGACAAAATCGCAAGATGGAGGCGAGCCGTACGGGGTCAAATAAAAAAAGATGGACGATGGACGGATCTTCTAGAGTTTCCTTTGAACGATTTCGAAATAATTTTGAATATCTTTGAGCGATCCTCTCTCTCTCTCTCTCTCTCTCTCTCTTTAAAGAAGTCAGAGATCGTAATCTCTGTGACGACGAGCAAGCTTTACGATTGCTTTATTATGCTTTTTACGACTATCAACTATGATTACACGGACGAACGTCAATCGTGGTAACAACAAGATACTGTGAAAATTAGTACTAAAGGGAAATTATATGGTGTATAGGAAACATGTAAGAGATAGAGGTAGAAAGAGATAGATAGATAGATAGATAGATAGATAGATAGATAGATAGATAGACAGAGAGAGAGAGAGAGAGAGAGAGAGAGAGACGTGGGAAAAAATTAACGAGCATTTTGGCGCCTATCGGTCGGCTACAATGTTGTTTCATCTCTCTCTCTCTCTCTCTCTCTCACACACACATACTCATACAAGCATATTCACTCGGAAGCTTTCATAAAGGATGACAGAGTTATATTAACTGTTCACGACGATGATTTTCTTTTTTACTTTTTCGTACGTTATCCAAGTACATAAACACATACATACACACATGCACACATACATACACACATACATACGTATACACATACATACATACATACATACTTAGATAAATTCCATCTTGAATAAATTATTAACTATTAACTTATCGATATACTTTTGATACGTAGAATATATAATTCTCTCTATGCTATAGAAAATGAGAATATTTTTTAAAACCGGCAAAACGTTTCTAACGAATATTACAAATCGTGGAATAGATTACACACACACACACACACACACACACATATATATATATATATACACGTGTACACCTTCGATCTATATCGTCACACCTTAATTTAAGTTTTCGATCATCGATCCAACAAACAAGGAACGTTGTTGCTCCCGGACCGCTCTTTCGAAATTCTCCGAGCCGTCTATATGCGAATATACATCTTTCGTTAGGGAGTCGGTTATTTTAAACCGGCAAAAGTAAACCTTGGACCGCGTTTGAGTCCGCTTAACGAAGATACGCTTACGTTCAAACACCGGCGCGCACCATCTTTATTGCGGCAATGAATCTTGGTGGCCCCGGGGTAAAAAAAAAAAAAAGAAAGAAAGAAAAAAAAAGATAAAGAAAAAGAAAAAGATGAGGAAGAGGAAAACAAAAAGCAAAAAAAAAAAAAAAGAGAAAAGAAAAGAATTCTTTTCTTTTTTTGTTTGTTCCGTTTCAGTCTTCGTTTCCTTTCTTTCGTTCATTTCTTTCGTTTTTCTTATTATTTATTTGTATTTTCTTTTTTTTTTTTTTTTTTTTTTTAACAAAAAGAAACACGACCCGAACGATCGAGATTACGAGACGCGTCGGAGTAACGAAGATTCTTTTATTGCGATAAGAAGAGGAATGAGTGAATGATCAAAAAAAGGTGGGGAGGGGGGTAAATTAAATTTAACGAGAGAGAAAAACAGAGAGAAAGAGAGAGAGAGAGAGAGGAAGAGAAACGACCGAAAAGAAAATTTAATTACGTTTTGAACGATGGAACGATACGTTTCTTTTTTTTGTTCTTATTTTTATTTGGTTTTTTATTTTTTATTTTTTTTTTTATTTTTCGCTCCGGCAAACGATTTTTCAATGTTCCATTTGGTACGAAGATCTATAGATCCTGAGATTGCATCCGGCCAAAAGTACAAGACAGGGCCGCGAAACGTCTTTGATGGCTCTAGTTATCAACGGTCCATAAATCAAAGGGAAACTGTGTGCGTGTGTGCGCGCGTGTACGTGTGTACGCGTGCTTAAGTACTTACGTACGTAACGTAAGTACTTAGAACTCGACGGTTACTTTTGCCCTCGTAAAATCTTTCGACATCTTTCGACGACACCTATCTCCCATCGACAAAAAACTTTTCCAAGCTTTGATAGAATTCACGTCACCTAATACCTAAATATCTAATACCTAAATACCTAAATACCTGATATCTAAATACCTAAATACCGGATACCTTCGACGTTTAATCGTCCGATTAAATTAAAACCGAAAACTAGACGATCGGTTTTAAATATCGCAAGTAGATAATAATCCTCCGTTCTAATTCTTATACGATAATATATAAAACGTGATTAGATCGTTTAATTTATCCCCTCCCCCTGCCCCTTCTCTCCCCACTCCCCCCCACCACTCTTTTTTAATTATTCACGTACTTACGTATTTGTCAATGTTCCTTCATAGAAATCGTTTTCTTACTCTCGGAGTTAATAGAACATCGTTGAACGACCGAGTAGTACTAAGCGGCGTATTTTCTTTTTGTTTTCCTCCTCCTCCTCCTCCTCCTCCTCCTCCTCCTCCTCCTCCTCCTCCTCCTCCTCTTCTTCTTCCTCCTTTTTTCTTCCTTTCTTTTCTATTTTCTTTTCTTTTCTCTCCTTTTTCTCCATGACACCCGAGTCACTCCTAGGTCATAAATCTCTTTGAATTCAATTAGTCGAGACATCCCAACGTTTGGTGTCTCAACATTTTGCTGTTTCGTACTACACATACATACGTCCAATAACGTTCATGTAAATACATACATACATACATGTATATATATATATATATATATATATATATATATATATATATATATAGGGTTTTCACGTTTGGCGGCTTCGCCGTTAAATAATAAAACAAAACTCTTGCTTTAAGATTTATACGTTTAAGAGAGTGAGAAAGAGAGAGAGAGAGAGAGAGAGAGAGAGAGAGAGACAGAGATAGATAGATAGATAGATTTAACTATTCTTTCATCGTAATTTAGATCATTCACTTCGTTCTCGTTCTCCGCCTTATATCTCTCCGATCTAATTTCCAATTGGACGATCTCATGGACAGTTTGCAGATTCGTTTGTGTAATTCGTAAAAAGAGAGAGAGAGAGAGAAAAGAAAAGAAAGAAAATGAAATCTCATAACTCGTACACGTCACTATGGTGATTGTCTCTGTGGTACGTAGCGTTGTAATAGAAAAATAAAAGAGAACATACGTTCGTTTAGATTTATTATCATAATATACGTGAAAGAGAGATAGAGGGATTAGAAGGGAGAATAGAGAGAGAGAGAGAGAGAGAGAGAGAGATTAGAATTAACGATTCTTATCGTGATTTAGATCACTGTCTTCATCCCTGTCCTCCTCCGTCTTTCACTTTCGTAACACCTCCAACGTGTTATTACGGTTTTTAATTTCAAAAAAAAAGAAAGAATAAAAGAAAGAATAAAGGAGAGAGATACAAAAAAAAAAATATTTCCATCTCATACGTCACATCGATCGTCTTTATTACGACTTAGCGTTAAGAAGATAGAAAGAAAGAGAAAAAAAAATGAAAAGAGAGAAAGGACTGAGTAAACAAAAAAAAGAATCCTTCTTTCTCTGTATTTATTCTCGTAAAAAAAAAAAGAGAGAGAGAAAAAGAAAAGAAAATAAAGAACAGTGAAAGAGTGAGAGAGAGAGAGAGAGAGAGTTAATACGACCACTTTGTGATTTAAACAGATTTACTCGTTCTCCATCTTCTCTCTCTCTCTCTCTCTCTCTCTTCATTATCTATCATTTTCAAAGCGTAATTTTAATTCGATCGTGATTCGTGACACAGAACAAAAAAAAAAACAAAAAGAAAAAAGAAGATACGCTCTAACTGTCCTCGTACGTCACTTTGATTGTACTCCACGGTACGCCTAAATCGTGACCATAATTTTTTTTTTTTTTGTGTTTTCTCTTTTCGAAACCCCGTGTGAGTCTTTTTACCCTTGAAAAGAGAATGAGAAAGAGAATGAGAGATAGAGAGAGAGGCACACGGTGGAAAGAAAAAAGATGGTCGGTTTGGAGGGTGCGAGGGGGGGTTGGTGAGGAGAGAAAAAAGAGAGAGAGAGAGAACGTCGAGTGAACGAGTGTGACAGCTGCTTTGCCTCGCGGGAGCCTAGACAACGAAAAACCTTAGCGTTAACAGACAGACACTCCAAGGACGTTTGACATTTTCTTAGAATCGATTTCTTCCTACGTAATTTCCATTAAAAAATTTTTGTCACGGATTAAATATACGTACGTACGTACCTGCATACATACGTGCATACATACATACGTGCATACATACATACGTGCATAGATGCAATAGATTGAACGAACGAATACATAAACGATTAAATACTATAGACGTGTCAGACGTTAGAAATCGGATTGAAACGTGCCGCCTGCTAATTCGTTCATCTTAAACGTCTAAAACGTTCGAGCAGAACCAACGAGAGAATTATGATATTACGTGTATATTTTTGTCTTTAATTATTTTTTTTTTTTTTTTTTTAAATCATCGTACAGATACGAAACAGGGCGTAAAAATTGAGTAAATACAGTTAGATCGAGTACTTGGGAAAAATAATTTTTAAGAATTATAATGACGTTCGTCAAACGATTAGAACTAAGGGGTGCCTACGTTTGTCTTCGATTATCGATTATCGAGAATGTATGTTTCGATCTGATAATCCCTACAACGACATCGTTTCCGATAAAAATATATTCGTATGTGTCTGTATCTTCCTTTCGTTTCTTTTTTTTTTTTTTTTTATTTATATTTTTATTTTTTTTCTTTGTGCCTTCCAATTTAAAATTAGTTTCCGATATATCCGATATACCAGCGAGCCATTTGAAAAAGTTTCTTCGTCGTATTCCTGTTGCTTTTTTATCTTTTTCTTTTTCTTTTTCTTTTTTCGTGCGTCTCGTTTCCCAGGATGAAAAATTTATATGTCGATAGAAACAAACAAAAAAAAAATAAAAGAAAAAAAAGCAACAAAGAGAAAAAAGCTGCGTACTTTACAAATGATCATATATATAATAATAATGAGTATATATATATATATATATATGTGTATATGTATATTAATTATTATTATTATTATTATTATTATTATTATAATATATATATGCACATATATATATATATATATATATATATATATATATATATATATATATATATATACACACACACAATTAATAGTATAGTATAATGTCTATATTTTTAAAGATATTATTTAAGTTGGATATTATATATTTTATACTCTATCAAAGTTTCTTTAGTTATTCTCAAACATACTGCTAGTGATACCAAAAAATTCTGAAATCGTGTATGCGTAGAGAAAATGCTTGAGAGATTTTTTAAAAATACGTTAGCCGTTAGAATTGTTCCTTTTTTTCTCTTTTTCCTTTTTTCTTCTTCTTTTTTTTTTTTTTCTTTTAATTTTCGATGAAGTCGATTTGCAACGAATTGACGATTATTGTAAATATATGACTAGCTTTTCTTTTTTCTGTAAACGATAACGAGATCGTATCGAGTATTTATTACGAGAGAACGTTATATTGCGAGAAAGAGAGAGAGAGAGAAAGAATATTGTGTTATGTATATTGCTTAGTAAATAATTAATACAAGTGTAAGAATTAAAGTTAGAACGATACACAAAAAAGAGATATAAGGTAGATCGAACGAAAGGAGAAACCATATTCCAGCGGGGGGAGGGGGAGAGAGAAAAATAAAAAAAATAAATAAATCTTGTATCGGCCGGACAATGCAATAATTTATTTACGAAATTTATGTGTCCCGAAAAATCATCAAATTGTCTTTTCAATTTTTACGTATTGTACATACCACGATTACGATGGCGTATTCGTTTTACAAATATAAATAATATTGTTACTATTAATATTAATTTTTTTTTAAATATATATATATATATATATATATATACATTACATTTAAGATAATAAATTGTAGATTACCATTCCTTCGTTGTTACTATTGTACTACTACTACTGCGCATTTTATTTGTATTACACTTCGTCATTTTTTCAACAAAAAGAAAAACAACAAAAAAGAAAAAAAGAATGAAAAGAAAGAGCCACCAAGCAAGCGTCTCCGAAATACAGTATTTTTATACCTTAACTGCGAGATTATATTAGTACGATACAATAAACGATCATTATATGAAATAATATTAATCACGAGAATTTTATTCCTTCCTCCAATTTTGCGCGGTCTATTCCGAAAATGAAGATAACAATAATAATAATAATAATAATAATAATAATAATAATAATAATTAATTAAAAAGTAGAGAATAAAAGAAAAAAGCGGAGTAAAAGAAGACGAAGAAAAAAAAAAATAAAAGAAAAACGACCAATCGTCAAAATCGACAAGTAGTGCAGCTTTCGAGAAACTCTTGAAGTTGAAAATAAAAAAAATAAAAAAAAAAGAAATAGATAAAAGAAGAAGCGAATGGACGAAACGAAACGAGTAAGAAGAACTAATTCGAGTATCGACGTGAAAATAAGTCGCATAAAATATATCGCAATCGTACGAGCGATCGAGATTTTTTTTGGAAAGCTTCCCGAAAGGAAAATATCGATATATATCGATATATATATATATATATATATATATATATATATATATATATATAGGCGATAGAAAAATGGACGGTCGAAGAAATTAAAAAAAAAAAAAACGAAAAAGAAATAAAGAACAGACAAAGAAGGAAATAATGAGAAAAAGAGATAGAGATAGAGAGAGAGAGAGAGAGAGAGAGAGAGAGAAAATGGGAGAGAAAAAATATGGAAGAAAAAAAACGAACGAGATGGTATAGAAAATGAGAGAGTGAGAGAGAGAGACGATAAATAATTTAGCAAATGGCATCTCGAACGACTAAAAGAGACGACGATGACGACGACGATGACGACGAGACCAAGACGACGATTTGAGGCTAATGGATATGAGAAGACTGGGGGTGGGGAGGGGAGAAGGGAGGCCAGTGCAAATATTATTGCAAGGAAGACTACGGAATGCGACGCCCAGTTAACGTCGATTGGTCGAAAGCTATGTCATCGGTTATCCTACGTAGCCAATAGTAAGATCCCGGAGAGACTGGTAGAGAACATATTTTCCCAACCTACTCTCTCTCTCTCTCTCTCTCTCTCTTTCTATCTATCTCTCTATCTCTCTTAAAGTTAGCGCCCGTTTAGTATATACGTAACTTCTACTAACGTACAAGTATATATATATATGTATATATATATATATATATATATATATATATATATATATATATATACATACCTCCATAGAAGTTCTCTCTTTCGTTCTTAAACCGGTCGGATCCCTGTTGTTTCTTCACCGTCGTCCGTCCAATTGGGACGAACCTTCCGATTCATTGTGTTTTCAAGAGTTTCTATTCGTTCCGTTTTTCTTCGTTTTTGTAAACGACTTTTACTCACCCCCGTCATCCCCCGTTTCAGAGTCCCTCCACACAGTTCACTGCCCAAAACCTATAACCCACAATCCATCCTTCCTCCTTCTTTTTCTCTCCTCGGCCATTCAGTCATCGAATTATTCTTCGTTTTCTTTCTTTCCTTTTTTTCTTGATTTTATTTTATTTTTTTTTTTCTTTACTTATATAAGTCTAAGATAAGATAAATTCTCCATATCTCTTTCCTTTCTGTGTCTGGTCTCTCCTTGTCTCTCCTTGTCTCTCCTTGTCTCTCCTTGTCCGTTTGTCTATTTTTTTCTTTTTCCAATCCGCGTAGGAATACCATAGTAAATTGGAATATGTATTAACGGATGCACAAGGAAGACATCGAATGCGATGCACCGGAAAAACACCGTCGAAAGTTTCCTTAGTACCGTCAAAAATAGATACAAGCCAGCCAGTATTCTCATATCGATTCCTCTTTCTAGAGAGGGAATATATAGCTTGTGCGTTTGGTTATAACGTTCTGGGAAAATGTGAACTATGATACCTTTGAAAGACGTCAATTTCCTCGACTTCCGTCTCTCTTTCTCTTTCGCTCAATCTCTCATTCTCGCTCGTTCATTCTTAACGACTTCGAAGAATTATTTCTTTACCATTTACCATTTACTATTTATTATATTTTCTTCTATCGTCAGAATTATTCGTGTATTTTCAACACGGACAATGAATATCCAAGGGGAAATTCGATTCGAAAATTTTTTTTTAGGTACATGCAGGTATAGTAGAAAAATCATTCGAGTTATTTTATAATTATGTAAATATATATATATATATATATATATATATATATGTGCGTGTATGTGAAATATATGAAATTATTTTATAAAAATCGTATATTATTGAAATTATCCCAATATATTCCTCCAAATGTGTATAGTAAAATTGTTCGTACTGTATTATATATATCTGCGGTAAAATAATTCGAATTATTTTCTAAATATCTGTACGTATAATAAAAAGAAAAAAATTATAATAATAATATATAATAAACAAACAAATAAATAAATATACATACGTATATATATATATATATATATATATATATATGTATGTATTAAAATCGATCTATAAATTTTTATTTCACAACAGGACGCTCTCGCCTAGTGTCAAAACTTCTAAACAAGTGGTTTCTTTTTTCTTTTCTTTTCCTTTTTTTTCTTTTTTTTCTTCTCTTCTCTTCGTCATATCACAGGGACGACGACGACGACTTATCTCGCGTCCAGGGACGAGACCGTACGCAAAAGAACTCGGAGTCTTAGAATATGTCAAGTACTTGATGGAATAACGTCCGATTTAAAGTGCCTCCGATCGGATGCTCTAAATAAAACTCCTTCT
>OU426871.1:2377995-2395495 GCA_911387685.1 Dolichovespula media
CTGTTACATTCCTGGTGCCTATAAACGACCTCTGAGTTATAAGTTCACTATGAACTTCTTCAAGCCGACTTATAACAATATATATATATATATATATATATACACACACACACACACACACACACACACAAGGTGTTTCAGCCAAAGGAGGCTGCCTAAATATTTTCTTTGTTTTTTCATATTTTGAATGTCATGAAAAAGGTATGTTATAAATAATTTATATATATATATATATAATTATACTGTTTGTTTCATTTATAAATGTTACTGTCTATTTTAGAATCAACTATTATATCAATTTATATATATATAGATTATATATATAGATTATATATATAGATATATATATAAAGACAGAGAGAGAGAGAGAGAGAGAGAGAGAGAGAGAGAGAGAGAGAATGATGACGGACAATTGGAAACGTATTTATTTCATTCAATAAACCGTATGTAACAGAAAAAAAAAGAAAAAATGTAAACAGTCTGTTGAATACGTCCCTGTACAGAATTTCCTTTTGAACATTTCATTGATAAGGATTTTTTTTTTGTACACATATTGGTTTTTATCGGTGAGAATGTCGATTATAATATAAGGGGAGCTTTTCTACCTATGATCTACATACGACCAATCGTTAAAGACACGATCTATGACGATGGAACAAATGCGAATATTGTATGTATGTATTTACGTATTCATCATCATCATCATTATTATTACTATTATTATTATTAATATTAATATCATTAACATTATTATTTCAGGAAGTTTCAAAAGCTCCACGATTAAAAGTTTTACTAATTGATCTTGAAAGCACGCTTACGTCTAATCCAATATAATATTTGGAAGCTAATCGAAAAACTATTATTATAAAAAAAAAAAAAAGGGATATATAGCGATAACGAATTTTCATACGTACACACAATTATAACACGCACGTTCACAAAATATACACGTATAACACCGCACATACAAGTTATCATTACATTGTTTTGACTATTTTATAAGTACACGTTCGTTTTTATTATACATACATCGTACAAATCGAAATGTTAAACGTCGAATCGTTTTGATCGTTCATTTATTTATTTATTTATTCGTTCGTTCTTTCGTTCATTCATTTTTTCTTCTTTTATATATATTCTTTTATATATATATATATATATATATATATATATATTTTATATATATATATATATATAAAATTATACGTTATCGTTCTTTTCCCTTTCCTCTTTGTTTTAATCAAAAGTATCGACGAATTTGACGAGTGAAGGAAAAAGAAAAAAACAAAAAAAAAAAAAGAAAAAAAAGAATGAAGAAACAAAAAATAAAAGAAGTAAAGAGTATGGAGATCGGCAAAAGCTAAGGTTTTTTTTTTGGTTTCCTCTTTCTTTTCTCTTCTTTTTTTTTTTTTTTTTACTGGTAAGATGGTTGTAAGGGAGAGACAAGAAAACCAAAGCTGGTTCGCAGGATGTTGTCCTTCCTCCCGAGAGCACTTGGACAACGAGGCATTCAGAGAAAACCAACGGTTAATCGTTACGAACACCATGCACTGTCTCCAAGAACACCGTGTTTTATTCCTTTATATACCACATAAATCGGTCGAACGTCGACGTAAAAACATTATTTATCCAGAGTCAAATCATTTAACGATCCAATTTTATTTTTTATTCTTTTCTATTTTTGGATCTCTTTTCTCCCTTGTCGTAGTTGTTGTCGTTACGCATTCATCGTCCCGCTAACGATATCGATATCATCATTTCTCTATCCTTAATTATTAATTATTTTTAATTAATTTCATTAGCGTTTCTTTTCTTTTTCTTCTTTTTTTTACCTTCTCGATTTTTACTTCTTTACCTTTACTTTCTAACGCGAGAACGTGTCGTCGGCATTCTCACGAACGTGCACACAAATTAGATATTACGATTAGAAGAAGATCGCGGTCGTTCTTTTATTATTTTGGGGGGTTTTCTTTTTCCTTTTCTTTCTTTTTTGTTTTTCTCTTTTTAGTCGGTTAGTCGTTGATATGTTCACAAATATTTTCTGTGCTATTTTATATTGGCTCGTTCGTATCATTAACGTAGGCGTATCCTTCTTTTTATTTTTTTCTTTCTTTCTTTTTGTTATCGTGTGTTTTACCCTTTATATATATATATATATATATATATATATATATATATATATATATATATAGATACATAGATAGATACATAGATAGATAGACATATATTATCGTCAATTCTACGTAAATTACATTATTTCCGACGCACTTAAAATAAAATCGAATCTCGTATCTTCGATTTCAAACGATCTTACTTATCGTTCGAATACTTTCGATGGAAATTTATTTACGTTTACATAATTTTATAATAATATAATATATAAAAACTTCAAAGGATTATACAAAGCTCGTACAATTTTTAATCGGGAGTGAAGAGTGATGGGGTGGAGATGGGAGGGGAAGCGTTGGGGATGAGCTAGGGGAGGATTTAATTTCATTGGAAATACGTATCTACATTTAAACTGGGAGAGAAAGAGAGAGAGAGAGAGAGAGAGAGAGAAAAAGAGAAAGAGATAAAGAGAGAAAGAGAAAGCATCGATCGATCTTTGGATACGAATAATAATAATAATAATAATAATAATAATAATAATAATAATAATCGAATTAATCGAATATAAACGTTTTCGTTCGTAGCTGAAGTACTAAAAAGTTTTATCGACGAAGTGTGCCTTATATTTCTTTCTTTTTTTTTAGGGTGGGGAGGGGGAGCGGGTAGGGTTGGTTGTTAGAGAAAAAATAGGTATATGACTACAAAATTTACATACGCAATAGTAATAACGATATTAAATGTAGATTATTGGAAAATCACATCACATTATTCGAGATTATAAAAGGAAAAAAAAAAAAACATGTTTCGATATTTATATTCATTCGTAGGGGATTTTGAAGGAAGATAGATGATATTTGATTGTAAAGCAACAGATTAAAATTTATAATTAACTTAATTTTTAAGCGGAAGAAATTTGTATATATATATATCAATAATTGTAATAAATATGATATGAAAACAAACAGAATCGACTTTGCCTCTATCAATTATCTTCTCATCGATCTTATAGAAATTAATATTTACATTTTTTTTTGTCTAACGATCGAATGAATCAAATAATATTTATTTGACTATGTTTCGTAATAAATAAATAAATATTATATATATATATATATATATATATATGTATATATATATATATGTATATGTATATATATATATATATATATATATATATATATATATATATATATATATATATATATATATATATATATTATATTGGCACATCGAAGAGGCAAAGATTTAATTGTTCATTTAAATTTGTGCATTTAAAGAAAAGAAAAAAAAGAATTATAATTCACGAATAATAAATCACTACGATTTAAATGATTCTAATCGCTTAATATCATATTTTAAAAAGAATTACGATTAAATCTAGATCATCAACGTCTACCCTTTGGAAGTTAAAATAATGTTAGAATGAAAATTTGTATGTTCGTTAATAGTTACGAAGTCGCATCGATCAAAATGATATTATTTCATATTTCAAGTGTGTCTGTATGCATAATGATGTCATAATTGTATCAAAAATGATCATTGTTATAAGGTAGAAAGACTATATTGTCGTAGCTAATTGCAATTATCATCGTCATTAAAATTTAGGAATAATAGTACAACTTGCATCTTACAATGACTCCCGATATAAAAAATTTATCAATAGTCCATTAATAATGTATCGATCGATCGAGGTGAATAATGATTTCCACAGAAATTCGAGATAGATCAATAGGCGAGTCAACGTAGCTTATACATCATTCGATAAATTCTCCCTTTCCTTTTCTTTTTTTTTTTGTTCATTTTCCTTTTTTACTCTTTTTTTTTTTTGGTTTTTGGTTTTTCTCTTAAGGCTTCAGTATCTTTTTTTTTCCAATCGTAGAATCATCGCGCGAATACAAAATTTATATATTCAAAAAATAATTTATATACGGTGGTATGAATAATAACGTATCTTCTAGTAACAATAAGTTATATAAAGACGTTGTTAGGCAGTCAGAATATTAGTTTGCACACTTGTGTTACAAGCATTACAAAAATCATTTGGAAATATTGCGAACGCGAACCAAAGCCGTCAGGGGGGGGGGGCGAGAAAACAAAAAAATATATATATATATATATAAATAAGATTCTTCTTATGCTCTAAGATTCAGTATTATTCATACAAAATATATCCGAGTCTCGAGAAGCCTTAAGTAAGATGCTTGCGGTCATCTTCCTACCTTCTTCCTTTCTTACGTGAATTCCCTCCCTCAAATTCCTGATCTACTCACTTGTACCATATTCTGTGGCAATGCTCCTTAATACGTATTTTACTATAAAAGCAAATGCTGCGAAACCGACCAGAACAACGAGATTAGTGATCGCGCTGTGTAACGGGCTCTGTTCTCTGTGTAAATGATCTCTTATTAAGGAAGATACATCCGAAGCTGTGGACTGATGCCTCACTTGTTTCTCCAATTCCTTTCTGTGTTCTAACTCAGCTTTTATAACCTAAAATATGACAGAACATTGGAAAGAAATAATTTTCGTTCCTACCCCTAATCAATGTTTTTATCGCTCGCCTTCTCAAAGACAGAAAAGAAAAAGAAAAAAAGAAAAACGAAACGAAAAAATATAGGATATTACTTCGACCGTCTCTGGGAATAATTCGCAAAACATTTTGTCCCTTAGGTTATACTCCAAACTTTGCAACGCCAATTCCCTTTTTTCATAATCCGTTGTAGTAATACTGCCAAAAGTCGGACTCTTTTCAATCTGTGATTGAAGTAAACATTACAATCGTAATTAATAAAGGATAAACATTTTTCTACGTATAATACACTTTTCCGTTTTATTATACCATAAAACTAAGCAATCCCGTGAGAATGGTGGATACGCTCCAAGCAGGATTCCACGTGTCTGGATGAAAGTCGGTGTTAGATAAGCAAAGTTTAGTATTAATCTTAAATCGACCATTAGGAGTGGTCATGTAAATGCTAGGAGGTTGAAATGGAAATTCTCCGGGAAATACGAGTTTCCCGTGATAAAATCCACCTTCGTAAGGAGTCTTTTCTGGTCCTTTGACTACGTAATGCCTAAAGGAATATAAATGAAAGGCCATAGGTTATTACGCTTGAAACAAACTTAACGATAATAATTAAAAGTACTTGTCCATTACCATTCTAATATGTTAGAAGGTACAGGTTCTGCCAAAACGTAAGGCACAGGATCCTTCTTAAGGCGCAAGTAATCCTGCTTTAAGCGAGCTGTCGCACTGTTAGGTTTCTTGTTCATTTTTACCATATATGTCGTAAAGTGTAACGCGAGCACTTCGTACGATCCTTAATTTTCCTTTTCCAATATATACCTCGTTATTATATACAATAATCGCGATAATGAACCAACGCGAACGTTATACCGATGGTTACTGTATTAACTTTCAACCTCAATTCGATAATAAAAATATTAATTTTATCATCCAACGGACAAATCTCGCGTATAAATTATTTGTCGAAATAAGGTTAGAATTCGTTGGTTCACGATTTATCCATTGAGATTTAATGAAACGTATTGTCATGAGGAAGTACAAATATAATGGAATGATTTAACGATAAAATTAATATCATTCGAGAGTTAAAAACTTGCTGCGTTTCCTTCGACGAAACTATATAACCGTCCATGAATAATACCGAATGACACTGGATTTGACAGTAACGTCTCACACAACTTTCGTATGAGAAACATATGACTCTGAAATACTTGGTACCAGAGTATTCTACGCAGTGCTGCCACGTTGATAGGACTTTTAGAAAATTATATATATCTATATATATTTGTACGTATGTATGTATACATACATCATAAATATAGTTATGTGTATATATGTACATGACTTGCGTGTAAAGATTTGAGCATACAATAGATCGCATCGATCTTATCCGTACATCCTTTTTCTCTCCTTTTATTTTTTAAATGCGTTCGATTTAATAATGATACTTTCGACATTATGAATAATTTGACATGTAAAGGATATACATATATATATGTGTATGTATAATATATACATATATATATATTTAAATATCAGAACAATATATGATCTTATATAATGTTTGATGCGTCCAATAATGAAATGTTTGTTACTGGTGAATTGAGCATAAGATCCGTGACAGTCTCCGCCTCCCACCGTCTGTCACTGAAGAGAATGGACAGCATTGTTGATAGTTCAACCATAAAACGTATTGCTTTTAAATGCATTCCTGCGAAACTTTTAACGTGATAAATTCGAAATTCGTTCAATGTCATTTATATATGTCGATTATATATGTTTCTAATTATTGGTGATTAATTAGATTTCTACATATAAAATGAGTTCACCGGTGTCAATAAGTAATTCTGCCTCGCTTACTGGTAATAATGGAATGGAAACAGTAGTGGCAGTGGCACTTGGTGCGCTTGCTGCAGTTTTCCTCGGTGCACTTTTGGTGTTACTTGTCATTTGTCGCAGACAACGTTGTTACTATGTTAGTTGTTTTGTTTGTTGAGCTTACTTAAGTGAGAGAGAAAAAGAGATCGTGGAAGATTTATAATTCGTTTATATATTTTAGAATCAAAAGGATTCGCCTGATCTCAGTTCAGATCTGTTAGAAGGTGAGAATAATCCTGGATTGGGTTTGGGTACATGGGAAAGCGAAGAATGGCTTGCCGGAGCTGAAAGGTATAACATATAAGCTTATAAAATAATATATATATATAATTATCCTATCTAAAATATAATTATTGAAATATCCTAGATGGGTGGACGATGCGACTGGCTTAGCACCTCCTTGTATCGCTGTACTTCGTTCTTGTCATGCCTTGGCAGCCAGTCTTACTGCCATTGCAGGAACGGTAAATAGCAATACAGTACCATTGGAAATAGTCGATGTATGTATAAATTTCTACATTCTTTCAATCATTACGGTGAATTATCGTTAAATATTTGTATTATTTTAGGTTGCTAGAAGGATTCCACCTCGAGTCGATGACGTTGTTCGAAGTTTATATCCGCCATTGGACGCTAGACTATTGGAGGCCAGAGTGGCCGCATTGGTATTAGCTGTTACTCATTTGGCGTTGGTAACTAAACACGGCGTTCCAAAAAGTCAAGCTAGAAAGTTAACATTCATCGATCAAGCATTAAAAGACATGGATTCGCATTTGTTGATATTAAGAAATGCCGCATTGGCACAAGAGGCTGTATGTTCTATTCCAGCTTCAACGTCGGTCTAAATTAATTTCCTTGAATGGAGAACAGAAAATTAACAGTATTTATATAAAGGCTCTCTCTCTCTCTCTCACACACACACACACACACACACACTTTCTCTCTCTCTCTGTCTCTGCTAAGTTGCCTTTATCTTATTTTATAGAAAAAAAAATTAAGATATTTTAGAGATTTCTTATATAAATGTTTTATAGAAATAATCTACTTCATAGATTAACTATTATATTTTTGATATCGGCTAATAATTCGTTTAAGCGTTCTTATAACAACAAAACGTCCTCTTCTCGTAAATGATCAGCTGAGAATGAATGATCTGCGATGGGTAAACTCGTACGAGAAAACAAACAACAACTTGTGGCGCCATCTACAGAATATTCCTGGAAACGAATTTATCCTCGCAAATAATTCAATTTGAATTTAAATTGAAAAGATAAGAAATTCTCTACGAGCCATTGCCAAAGATATAATGGTAATCTAATATTATTATAGTAATTTGTATAAAACTTTTATATATATATATATATATATATATATATATATATATATTTATATATATATATATATACACGTTACGCGTGAATTCTTTAAATGTATTAAAAAAGAGATTACGGCTAGAAATACGCATGGCATTTGAAGATATATATATACATATATATATATGGAAAATGAAAAATAATAAGTATTGTTATATAAAAATTATGATAATTGATATATAGCAGTTAAGATTTATACATATGAATGTAATGTCTTCCACATTAGATAAATAATATATATATACATATATATTTTATAACAATTTACATTGTGCTATTTCCATAATGTTGCAACATGATATTGAATAAATCAAATTATGTTTTAAATAAAATTTACGTAAAGAATTTCAAATCCAAGTGCTTGAACCGTACGCTAGTGTAGCTTTCGTTAAAAATAGATTTTAACTCGATAGACATATTGGTAATTCGAAAGAAAATTTCTGCTTTGCCATCGGTCGACAAGGTAATATTAATTGGACGATCTTTAATTTAACGAATTGATTAAATTAAAAAGTAATTATCGATGTATAATTTTACAATTAATTCGACTCTCTAAAACAAGTATTTTAAAACTCTAGGATAAAGTAATATAAAACATTTACATGTTACACGTTTTCTTTGTTTTTTAATTTTTTTTATTGTACGTATAAGTTACACGTCGCAACTTTGCAAAAATGTTTAAAACTCTTCCTTCTTCTCTTCGAAATGAATTCAATTGTTCGTACATAAAAGGAAAATTTATTTTTAATGATAGCACAATGATACCTTGCTGTGGGAGAAACATTGACGTATAACTTATAATTGACGGAAAAGGATAACTGTATGGAGAGAGAGAAAAAAGAGAGAGAGAGAATGTGAGAGTGAGAGAGAAATTTTTACCATTAGAAATTCATGGCCATAAGATGTATACATTTGCGGTATATTTCAATGACGTATTATTTAAATAAATTAACTAGGTAATCTCGTGTCACCGGTACGCTACACAGCAGCATAAATGCAGTGACAATTAACGATCAAGACCATAGGTAAAATTTTCAAGTAATAGAGAGTGCTCTGGATAAAAGGAGAAATGTATTAATATATATATATATATATATATATATATATATATATATATATATATAAATTTATATATAATAATTTATATATATATAAATTTATATATAATAATTTATATAAATATAAATATATATATATATATATATATATATATATTGAATAACGGGCCTTGCATTATTTTCCTCTATTGATAAAATCCTTTTGCCTTTTCTGATTATCATTGAGAACTTTGTTTTTAAGATGTTCCTTGTAATTCAAAATATTACCGCTCCACTTCGTGACAGTTCCATTTTCACACACCCATATCTCTTCTGCGACCTAAAATAAAAAATATAAACGACCTTAATTCTCGACGTATTTTATTATCGCGTTTCAATCTTATCTCTCGTGCAAAATTTCTTTTTTGCTTTTCTTTCGTAACAAAGCTCACTTGATTTATCAGTCTAAAATCGTGAGATACTAGGACCATTCCACCGTCAAAATCATTGATCGCCTCCGCAAGCGCATCTATTGTTTCCATATCAAGATGATTCGTGGGTTCGTCGAGAAGTAATAAATGCGGTACTTGCCAAGCCAACCAAGCAAATACAACGCGACAACGTTGACCGTCCGATAGTTGACGAATTGGACATACCTGTAAAAGGAAAAAAAAAAAAACAAAGAAATTTACACGGTTCGCATAATCATTTTGTTACGCGAGAAGCTGTTCTGTTCTTTTTTTTTCGTCTTTCTCTTCTTAAATTTTGTGCATACTTGTTGACGTCCGGTAAGTCCGTAACGGCCAATAATTTTGCGCATCTCTTCTCGTTCCTTGACGTCTGGGAAAGCCTTCATCATATAATCCAAAGGAGAAATATCCAAATCCAAAAGTTCGTGTAAATGCTGATGATATCTTCCTATACGAAGATGACTATTTTTACGGATCATACCGCTTGTAGGGACCAACTGAAACACACGACGCGTAATATTTATATTAGCGCACATATGAGTATTTCTCAGATAACGGGACGTGTGGATTAAAATTTTTTTTTGTTTTTTTTTTGTTTACACTTACATCACCGTAAAGTAATTTCAATAACGTGCTCTTTCCTGCTCCGTTAGGACCGACCAAAGCGAGTCTGGTATCTAAATCAATACCGAACTCCAAATTTTTATATATCCAGGGAGAATTTTCATTGTAACGAAAACTCACGTTCTGCACCATTATAACAGGCGGTGGGATAGTACCGCACGATGGAAAATAGAAATTTAATACTTTATCATTGACAACTTTCTCCGTAAGACCCTGCGCCACCATTTTGGCCAAGGTCTTCTCCTTCGACTGAGCCTGCCTCGCCAATTTAGCAGAACCGTGACCGAATCTTGCGATATAATTCTTCATATGGGCGATTTGATCTTGCTCCCAATTGTACTGCTTCGCTTGATTCTCAAGTAATTCCATTCTAACGAAATAATCGGGTAAAAATTGTAACGTACAAATTTATTCCAATAGCGTTTATGAAAAAAAAAAAAAAAAATCAAACATTTGTATCTAACCTTGTTTTCACAAACGCCTCGTAATTTCCCGTGTAATACTTTAATTGTTTCTTATTGACATGTATAATATTTGTACAAATGCCGTTAAGAAAGTCTTGCGAATGCGATATGATGACCAAAATTCTTTTATACGTTTTCAATTCTTCCTCCAGCCAAACGCAAGCATCCAGATCCAAGTGGTTAGTTGGTTCGTCAAGTAACAATAGATGAGGCTTCACATACAATGCTCTATATATATACAATGATTAGTATATATATATATATATATATATATATATATATATATATATATATATATCTGGTGTACACACGCATTAATAATGCAAATATTAGTTCTGTATTATCATATACCTAGCAAGAGCTATACGCATGCGCCATCCTCCTGAAAAATCCTTGGTGGCAGTTTTTTGCATTTGAGGAGTGAAACCTAAACCGTGTAAAATATGAGCAGCGCGAGCTTCTGCAGTGTCTGCAGCCATGTCATCTAATCGTTCATACACATCCATCAGTTGTTCCTATGAAGACATTAAGATCGAGATAAGAAAGGTTATACTCTATTTTTGATCGACAAACGACATCTCATACCTGAGCATCTTCCTCCTCGCAATCGATCAATTCTTCTGCGAGTTTCTCAAGTCTCACTCTTTCTTCGTCAACTTCCATAACACACTCTAAGGCTGTTTTATTGCTAGCGGGCATTTCTCTGGTCAAATGAAAAATATCAATTTGATCCGGTATAGGAACTTCTCTATTTCCGAGTACCGCCAACAAGGTTGACTTTCCGGAACCATTAAGACCAAGTAAACCATAACGTCTTCCGCAATTTAATTCAAGCATGGTATCTTGTAAGAGTTCACAACCGTGAAAGGTTATCGAAAAATTAGATATTTTTATATCTCTACTTCGCGGATGAGAAGCCAGAGATCCGGTACACGAGCGTGCCTCGGCGTTTAGCCTGGCGTCTGCTTCTAGCTTTAAGCATAATGCCTCTACGGAAAGAAAGAAAAAAGAAAAATGTATAGATATTTGAGATTCAATGCGTCGTTCCATATAACAAATTTTTATTCTTATTTGTTTGTTTATTTTCTACACGAATATCAACTTGTAACAGAACAACAGAGTACGTTCCCAAAGTATTTACCTTCTACGCTGATAGCAGTTCCATTGGTTCCATTTTGAACCGGTTCCTCCGACGCAGCATTTAGATCCTTACCATCCTCGGCTGATTTCGTTTGATTGCTGGTTGGTTTTTTGCCAGATTGTCTAGCCTTGGCGGCTTCTTTCTTCTTCTGTTGTTGTTTCTTTTTAGCGTCGGACGGCATCCTTTATCTTTAACCAACGATACAATAATTTCTTTATCGATATCAAATCCCGCTCTACGTTAATCGGTACCGGATAAATGCTGATTTCTCATTTGAAAGAAAGAAGAAAAAGGAAACAAAAAATATTAACGTTATGTAAGACGTAGGTTAGAAAGTAGGATAGCACATGTACGATAAACGCTTAAGAGAATAATGGTTGATAGAAAAGAACGAAAACAAATTAAGGATATTTCAAAAAATCTTCATCGTCTTGAACGAAGAAAGGCAGGGGACGGGGGGCGGGGGCGAGGGCGGTGAGAGACTCGTGTGTCGTTATAGCACGCACGAGAAACGATACGGTATAGAGAAGGACAAAGTACGTCTTGTCAAGAATGGAAGAAGAAGAAGAAGAAGCGAAGCTTTCGTTACTTCGGCCGAGGTATTGAGTTCCAAGGTGTTAAAACGCGAACGATATTTTCTCGTAGCTAAGACAAACGAATATTTCCCTACGAGTTTTATCGTTATATCCGCAAAGAATTTAAAGAGAGCTCACCTATAATTGTGCGCCAAAAAACGAACGATTCTTGCGACACAGAACACACGTGCACGACAATAATGGCAGAGCCATCGAGAGTGCAAAGAATAGGTTCTTAGGTCGATCCACAGATGGCGCTAGTAACCGATCCGTATTAATTTTCAGCGAAAAAAGAAAACTCGGCGAGTTTAAAATTGTAAATGGGTGGGAAAGAAAAGGAAAAGAAGAAAAAGAAAAAGAAAAAGAAAAGAAATGTTTGATGAGATATCAAGAGAACGAATAAAGAATCGATGGTCAATCGTGCGCGATTAACTTCTCGTTGAAACGCGACGACGTGTTTTCGATAATGATTTTTCTAAGCGCGAACTGTTGTCAGCTTTACTTTTTTATTTTTTTTTTATTTAGAAAACATTCCCGCGAATTCTTCGATTCGAATACGTTTTTTAACATTCCCCTCACCCCCACGATTAAATATATAAATTCGCTTCGCGTATCGATGTGGTAGTAACCTTCTTTAATTATTTAAACGATCGTACGTCATCGGAACGTACGGCACGGTCGATAAAGTAGAACATTACCGTGCGATATAGTATATAACGTGTTTATTTTCAAAAATATCGATAGAAAGAAGAAGAAAAAAAAGGAGAAGAGGAAGAAGAAGGAAAAGAAAGAAAGAAGAAATAATTTACGATTCGAACGATAAAGAAATATAGTAATCAATATGAATAACGATACGATCGTGGTTTAACCTCTATAAAAAAAAGATTTACGATGATTGTGACCGATTAACGAGAGATAATGTAATAAAAATAACGTTGTTGAGATATATTTTAACGGCGAAACTCCTTGATATTATTGACGCAAAAGAGGTAGGTAGTAACAAGTACGAAATCAGATAATAATCGTAAAAAAAGAAAAGAAAAGAAGAGAAAAAAAACAACGGGGAAAATCATTCCGACGTTTCCTCGGCCGAATATAATTAGCAATTCCAGGCTGCTTGTTAAACAGCCTCCGCCATGCATGTAGGCAAAAGGGATATACATTAGCAATGCATTTCTGTCTCTTGCCTACGTACGTACGTACGAATGTGTCATCGTAGATTTAAGAATAATTCGCCTTCGTTATTACCATTAACGAGGCAATGAAATCACGCATCGACATCGTCGTCATCGTCGTTGTCATCGTAATCATCAACCGTCGTACGATCGAGATAAAATGTATTAAACCGATTTAATCTCATACGAATAATTTTCAATTAATATCTAAAGTGTTTTGATGGGCGGAGAAGCGGGGTTGGGGAGAAAGGGAGGAGGAAGATATGATTTCGTGCAATAACGAATTGGATTATAATAATAATAATAATAATTATTATTATTATTGCGAGGATCGAATGAATTTTAATGATTCGATTTTATTTTAATCGGAGAGCTTTGAAGTCAACGTTTAAGCGTGCGACGACTATTTTATATCGCGATATAGCTTGTCCGGTTGAATAACTCGACAAACGTCACACACTAATATAACTAATGCGAGAAGTTGTGTAATTCAGTGGGTGGTTGCCTTTCTCTATTATAACTGGGGTTTAATGTAGCTCTTATATACGTACATACATGCGTATGTGAGTATATATATAAATATATATATAGAACCAGTATGATTTTCAAGATCCTCAATTCAGGATTCGATGGAAATAAAAAAAAAAAAAAAAGAACAAAAAGAAAAAAGCAGCAAAAAGAAAACAAACAAACGGATAATAAAACGAAACTAAACGAAACGAAACGAAATTGGACCCTATGGTGGCCCTTCATTTTTTTTTTTCTTTTTTTCCGTGACGATCGAAACGAAGGATTCGATTTTTATAATTACAACATTTATCTCTGTTACTTCGATATAAAGTCGGACGTACTCGCAACGCACGTAATTGTTCTTCTCTCTCTCTCTCTCTCTTTTTTTGTTTTCCTTCGTAGGAATTTGTACCAGCGAGGGCAACACTTTTACTCTCCTCGATCGGTCCAAGAGTCAGCCGATCGAAAGTTGGACTTGTCCCGCGTAATATTATTTCGAAGTAAATTCGAACAAAGGGAACAAGAGGGTGGTGGGGGGTGGGGGGTATATAAAACCACCGGCCACCGCACGAACAACCGGTGAATTGTCACGAAGGTCGGCACTCGCGTTTTCTTTTCTTTCTTTCTTTTTTTCTCACTTTTTTTTGTCCTTTTCGTTTTTTTCTCCCCCGTTGCTCTCCGTATAATTTTTCTTTCGACACGGTGTCTTTCTCTCTCTCTCTCTCTCTCTCTCTCTCTCTCATTCACCTCCCTTCTTTTCCCCTTTCCTGCCTCTCCTTTTATCCGAAAGTTTCATTCTCCGATCGAGCCGAGTAAACGATCTCTTTTAACAGATTTCGACACTGTCGGTCCTTAATGACCTTGAGAGAAGTCCCTCCACCCCACCCTCCCCCAACCCTCACTTATATAGATCACGCGTAAAAAAAGGAATCGAAAAATTGTATTGCAACGTGAAATGTGAATTGGTTTTCTTCTTTTTCTTTTTTTTTTGGGGGGGAGGAGGGTTTCTTTTTCTTTCTCCTTTTTTTTGTTTTTTTAATTATCGATCTCTGTGTCCATCCTTTCTTTCTTTTTCTTTTCTTTTTTTCCTTACGAAAGACGGGTTTACTTGTTAAAATCGCGAGTTTATAATAATCCTCGTTAAACTCACCAATATCATATCTATATCATTTATACTCTTGTTAATAATATTATATATATGTATATATATATACAATATCTATCTTGTAACTTGCGTAACAGACGATCATTGGCCAACTACTTATGCATAGTGGTATACGATACTTAACCAACCGATACTCCACATCCAGTCTGGTTTTCTTTATTTTTGTCTACATTCTCTTTCTCTCTCTCTCTCTCTCTCTCTCTCTGTCTGTCTGTCTATCTTTCTTATGCCTTAAAGATAGAGCTGAAAGTAACAGTGTTTTACTATCTCGTTTCTTTTTGTTCTATTTTTCTTTTCTTAAAAACGATTAATAAGAAAAATTGAAATGATCCAAGTGAAGTAATGTGAAGTGTCCAGTTTATGAGATATATAATGAAATGAAATGAAATGAAAAAAAAAAAAAATGAAAAGAAAAGTGTATGAACCTTCAACGACTAAGTTAGTTTCGATTAGAAATAATTGCATCCATTGACAAATACGTAATACATTTGTTGTTCTTTTGTACAATGCATATACATGCATACATACATCCATACATGCATACATACATACATGCATACATACATGCATACATACATCCATACATGCATACATACACACTCACACGTATATATATATATATAAAATTTCAAGCGTAAAAATAATAACATATTTTTCGTAGTCTCAGAGAGTTTTATAAATTCTTCGAAGGTTATTTTCAATTCTTTTCCTTTTTTTTTCCTTCTTCTTCTTCATTTTCCTTTTGGTGGCCTTCCGGTATCCTTGCATTCGACATGTTCAACGCGACGTTGTTAAGAGAGATCGTGCGAAAAAAGGAACGAAGAGAAAGGATGGAGAAAAAGGAAGAGAGAGAGAGAGAGAGAGAGAGAGAGAGAGAAGAGAGAGAAGAGAGAGAAGAGAGAGAAGAGAGAGAGAGAGAAAGAGAGAAAGAGAAGGGATGAGAAAGCCGTGTACCTACTCCGGTCACTGGAGGGACGACGACTTCAGTCTTACGAACGCATCCAAGGCGGGAGGTTAGCATGATTTTCTATGTGTTTCGGCTAACGGTCGAGTCATCGTACGTGTTTTGAATATATTCGATGATCGATTGAAAGACAAGGAAAAGAAATAAAAAAAAAAAAGAAATAAAACATTAAAAAAAAAAAAACGAAAGAAATTAAAAAAGAGAAAATAAAAAAAAGGGGAAAGTCGAATTAAAACCCCCCCCCCCAAAAAAAAAAATAAAAAGAGGCCGACAGATAACAAAACGCATTACGTGGTGTCGTGTTCGTAAAACTATCGTCGAAAAAAACTAAGAAAGAAAGAGACGAAGAAGGGAAACGAAAGAAGAGAAAAAAGAAGAGGAAGAAAGAGAGAAATCATTTGAACGACGGGGGAAAAAAGGATCGAGAGAGAAAGACGATAAAAACCTGTAAAAAGGCACGGCTCGTAAGAGACATTAAATTGGGCGGATAAACGAAAATATTTCCTTTTCCCGCCTAAATTCGAAAGGATCGACGAGAGATCAATAATCGAAGGAACGATTGAAATACGTGTATTCGTTTCCCCCTCCTCCTCCTCCTACCCCCCTTGCGATACTCGCAACGACGATCGTCGCAAAAATTTCTTTTTATTTTTTTGTCCTCCCTCCCTCCCTTCCACCCACCCACCCACTCACCCCGGAGTGCCGTTAAGAGGTAACGGGAGGAGGATAAGAAGGAGGAGAAGGTAGGAGAAAGAAGGAAGGAGAAAGAAGGAGGAGAAGTAGGAAGAAGGAGTGTGTGTGTGTGTGTGTGTGTGTGTGTGTGTGTGTGTGTGCGTGCGTGTGCGTGTGTTGGGTGGGGAAAGGCGTGGGTGGTGGTGGTGGTAGAAGGCTCGAAATTTCGAAAAATAATTGAAACTGGGGGGAGGGGGACGATCGTGTTGGGTGTAACGGATAGGCTCAGACGCGTTACATTTTTCGTACGTTTGCTTTTGATCTTTTTATACATACATACATATATATATATATATATATATATATATATATATATATATATATATTTATATGTATATATATATGTAAAAGAGAGAGAGAGAGAGAGAGAGAGAGAGAGAGAGAGAGAACGATCCAAGAAAGAGAATAGCAGAATGAGAGCGGCTCGTATGTGCGCCGTGGATCATCGATCGATCAACAAGAACAACAACTCGGTGTGCGAGTTTACGTGCCTCGATGGAGAATGATATAGTTCGACTGGGGGAAACGAAAAAGCGGATTAACTTTGAAGAGGATCGACTTTTCCAAGTCCGAAAATCGGATCGATCGTGGATAGATCGTCGCAATAATAATAATAATAATAATAGGAGGATCATTTCGATATCATTGGAATAACGCGGTGGCAGAGCACGGGTACGTACTAAAAAAAGATTTTCTTACACGTCGTTGTCGTTCTTTATCTTTATCTGTTATATATATATATATATATATATATAT
>OU426871.1:2400495-2450495 GCA_911387685.1 Dolichovespula media
GGGGAAAGAAGAAGAAAAAAAAACTCAACGTGCAGACTTCCAACGTTCAATAATCGTTGCATTTGAAATTATCATTTCTAATAACGTTATGCAAGTTAACAACCGTCGAACACGGTTTAGGTTTTCAGGATATCTCTCAATGTTTCTATCGATTTTTCTTTCGAGATATTTCATCCTCCCTTCTCGTTCTTCTCCTTCATTATATAATCGATATTAAATGATGATCCACAAATGATGTCTCCAAAAAAAATGTCAAAATTTATTCAGATGCATAAATTGGATTTAACGATCGAAATTCATTGATAAAGCGCGTATATGCTTTTTATTATACATTAATGTACGTGTGTGTGTGTGTGTGTGTGTCGTTCAAATGAAAATATAATTGCTGTTATGTATTTCCGCATTAATGGCGTTTAATTTAAATCGAAAGTCAATCGTGGTTTCTCTCGTTCACTTTATAAATCGATACACGGGATTCTTCGACCTCGATATTTCAATAGTGCACATGCAGATACCGGGGTACGCGTTGGATAATAATAATTTTTTTTTTTTTTTTAATTAAGACGATCCATACCTTTCTTTATCGTATCTACGATCTGGAAAGTATTGTCGATTACTGTTGTGTATATCGATTGCAGAGTTTCTTTCGTCGCGAAAAGGATAGAAAAAATCTTACCTTTCGGAAAAGTATCGGCGCCATTCATTGAAAGAACGAAATAATTTTAGGATTTATTGAAAAAGGGAGGAGTAATAATAATTAAAAAAAAAAAACAAAAACAAAAAGATGATTGTATAGATTATTGACAAAAAAAAAAAAGAATTGATCAGAAAAAAATCTTATCCTTCGAATAGGCTTCACTGGAAATACATAATCGTTTTTGAATAATTACGAAAAGGAGGAGTAATGACAATTCCCAAAAAAAGAAAAAAACATATAATTGTATAGATTATTAACAAAAAAAAAAAAAAAAAGAAGAAACAAAAGAAAAATTGATCAGAAAGAAATTTTATCTTTCGAAAAGGTTTCATTGGAAGGACTAAATCGTTTTGAAATAATCAAAGAGTAATAATGATTAAAGTAATAATAATTAACAGTAGGAGTAATTATAATAAAAAGAAATCGTATACAATTGCGTAGATTGTTAGGAAGAAGGAATTGAACAGAAAAGAGAACACAAAAAATATAAGAAACAAAGAAACAAACGTTTACGAAATCGTTCCTGGACGATCTCGTCGATCAATTTAATCGTTATCACGCTAAAAACAATTTGACTCTTATCTGTTAATGGTTATATTATGTCACCGTTTGATCAGGATCAATAATCGATGGATTATTATGTAATTCGCGCCATTGCAAACGTTTGCTACTACCCACGTTCGAAACTATCATATAAATCTTGCCCAACCACGGCAAATCGCGCGAAAATGAAAAGAATGCGCGTGCGTGTGCGTGTGCGTATGTCTCTCTCTCTCTCTCACTCACTTATATATCATTTTGCGTTTACCATTCAAATGGCAATTTGAACTGAGTCGTCTGTTTACGTATAAAAACGCATGATTTTCAGATTTTAACGAGGATCCAAGTTCGCGAGCTGGCCGGAGTTTAAAAAAAAAAAAAAAAACCAAAAAAAAAAGAAAAGAAAAAGAGTTAGTCGCAACAGAACAATGCGAACAACGAGCCGACAAACGAGTACGATTTATTATAGGTGAAAATGATGATAATGCGCCCGTTACCCCGAGTATGCTAAATGCTTCCACCACAAACGTTGAGTCATTTTTTTCTTCTCCTTTCAAAAAAAAAAAAAAAAAAAAAGGAAAAAAAATAAATAAAAGAGAGAGAAACACAGAAGGTACTTTACTCGGAATTCGGACGTTGATTTATTACTTTACTTTGAGAACCAAAAAAAAAAAAAAAGGAAAGAAAACAATTCGAACGAAGTCACTCCTTATAATTGGTACGATGAAATTAATTGGCTCTTTAATGTCTCTTCCTTTTTTTATTTTTTTGAGTTAACACGATTAATTAGTATTTGCGTTTAACGTTTGACTCTCTCTCTTTCTCTTTCCGTGTGCGTGTACGTGTTTTTAAGGGTCAAATACGATCGTGAGAGGTATTCGAAGGAAATGGTTGATTATTGTTGTTGTTGTTCGTGAACTGTTCATGACCGGTCGCTAAATGGTGTGTTGATTACAACGACGTGCAATTCACGACTGGTATAATAACGATGATATAAAGTTGATATATTGTATGTAAAAGATTGATGGGAGGGAAATAAGAAAGAAAATGTCTTGTTAAGTTAACGTAATAGCGAACGAGATTAGTATCGTATTCATGATACGTACGTATGTAATCTATTTATGTATGTATGTATGTATCTATTTATGTATCTATTTATGTATGTATGTATGCATGTATGTATGCATGTATGTCCCCTGATCGTCGTGTAATTTTAATGGAGTCGGAAAATAGTTTTCTCAGAAATGAAGATGCGCGAGACAAGGAGGTTGAGGAGGAGGAGAAGGTTGAGGGAGGAGGATGAGGAGGAGAGGGAAAGAAAAAGAAAAAGAAGAAGAAGAAGAAGAAGACGGTCGTGACTCACCATGAAAGGGAATGAACTGCTATGGTCGATTGGACGATCGCATTGCTGCAACCGCGATAGGTTTAGAAAGTTCAGGATGCGCTTCAGGCGCAGCCGATTATGAACGTTTCTAGTTGCTTTAATTCTAAATTGGGTGTCGCGAAACAAAATTATATACGCTATATTCTTTCTCTCTCTCTCTCTCTCTCTCTCTCTCTTTTTTCTTTTTCCTCTTTTCGTTCTTATTTCAGTAATATAATTGCGCGATTTTTTTTTCCTTCTTCCCCTTCTTGTTTCACTAATATTAATAGTTACGCTATTTTTTCGTTCTTATTTTAGTAATATAATTGCGCGAATTTTTTCTTTGTTTCTTATTTTATTAATACAAATACGTAATTTTTTTTTCTCTTATTTTACTAATATAATTACTCGATCTTTTTCTTTTCTCTTTTCTCTTATTTTACTAATATAATTACTCGATTTTTTACTTCGCGTTTTTTTTTTCCCTCTTATTTTACTAATATAATTATATATATATATATTTATATATATATACGCAACATTTCGTTTTCTCATTTTACTAATATAATTATGCAATTCTTTTTCTTTTCTTTTCTTTTCTTTTTTCCTCTTATTTTGCTGAGATAATTACGCGATTTTTCTTTTTTTTTTTTTTCCTTCACAAATACGCTTCCGTATCTCGGTTATTTAAATTTCTTTTTTCTGTTTTCTTTTTTTTTTTTTTTTATTTATTTTTTTTATTTTTTAACGATCCTCTCGACTACTTGAAAGCTAACTCACGCATTATTAGTCAGTCGATCGATGTGTCTAGCTCTTTTATTTTTTCTTTTATCTTCTTTTCTTAAGCGTGGCGCAAAGTGTGTCAAGGATGATACTGTTTACGTTAAACGTCCGAATTCGTTACGTTGCAACATGTAATTAGTGATCAAAGAAGATCGTTCGGAGGGAGTATGTATCGGACGAGAATGTATGTACATACATACATACATACATACATACATACATACATACATACATATATACAATACATACTTAGAATACTCACATACTCATATCTCTATGTTTCTTCTAACCAAAACGATATTTGCGGTCTACCTAATCCTGTGGTATTACAAAAATAATTGCTCACCCCCATACGTTTAAAATATATTATTATTACCAATAATGGTTATTGTGAAATATGGGATACATCGAAACAGCATAAACTTTCTTCTTATCTTTTCAAAATTATAATCAGATAATTACGATATAAAATAAATAATATATCGAACGTAAATAATTCCAATGTACAATAATAATAATAATAATAATAATAATAATAATAATCGTGATGTGATTGAAATCGTTAACCGAGACTATGGATTTGTAATTACTCGTTAAGTCGAAATACGTTTTCTGCGTTTTCTCTCATCGTTACATTTGTATGATTCGATAAATATAGTCGGTGGTTAAAGGAGCGGCGCTTTCCAGCGAGCACGTATCTTTCATTCACGACACAGAATCGGGGGAAAGCCGTGTCGTCGTTGTCGTCGTTACCGTTGATAGCTGCCTCGAAACAAATCGCGGACGATGTGCCGGTTTTTACGTATGGACGACTCCAAATATCGTCGTGAGAATCGATCGCTTTCTGGAGAAAACGAATACGTGCCTACGAAACGCTATGTATATATGTATATATGTATATTTTTATTTGTAGAGCAGTGAAAGCGTCATGCAAATTTTCTAACGATGCGACATTCTCTCTCTCTCTCTCTCTCTCTCTGACTTTGTATGTTTCGTATGTAAAAAATTCAGTGTAACATCTTCTTCTCGATCGTCTGTTCTTTTATAATTTTTATTTAATTTTTCTTTTGACTCTTTTTTTTTTTCTTTTCTTTTATTTCTTTCGGTCGATATACCTTCAAATAAATATATATATATATATATATATATATATATATATATATATATATATCAGGTTTATATTTGTATCTATGCAATAAAGACTCGCGTCCTTAATATTTTGAACTTGACATTTAAAATTGACGGATAACAAACGCATGCACACGTGTTTATGCGCTAACCTTCGGTATTTCATTATTATTTACACCGCCGGTTAAAGAAGGCAGGAACAACCATCAAACGTGAGTGGCTTTCGTAAAAGGAACACATTTTCAATGGCAGTTAACTATTTTATAAGTGTATTGGTGATCGTCGTTGTCGTCTTTTGAGGACCACACACATATGAATTAAATATCTGTGTGTGTGTGTGTGTATGCGAATTGATAAAGATTATTGGAATATTCACGGATTTAGTAATAGATCGTTCGTACGTGATTTAGTAATGATTATATGATACTATTCCGAATTATTGAATACGAAATTTCGTGTTTGAATGGTGTACATATAAGTGAAGTACCATTCTGATATATCAGAGCGCAAGATGTGGAAACGCCTTTCTCTTTCACACGTGTTTTGCGAGCTGCGCTTCAACACAAAAGTGAAATCAACTCGGTGGGTCGAAGGAATTGACGAAAAAAAGAAAAAAAATATAATAATAATAAAAAAAAAAAAAAAAAAAAAAACAAAAAACCTAACAAATAAACTAAAAGCAAACAAACGAGAAAAGAAAGGAATAAAAAGGGAAGGAGAAAGATCGATAAATTAAACAAAAAAGAAGAAGAAGAAGAAAAAAAAAGAGACAAAAAGATTAAGATTTAGAAGAAGTAGGGCAAGAGTAAAGGAGGAGAGAACGAACGTATAACCGATCGTTTTTCTTATTATCTTTTATTTTATTTTCTCTTTTCTTTTACTTTTTCTTTTTCTTTTCCATCTTCTGTAAACTTTCTTTCGATCGAATGCCAATTTTGTCTTTCTTTCCTATTCGTTAAAATTCATACTCATCCGTTTTGACGTTTGAACGATAATTGTCATCCCCCAGCCTCAAATTTTAGATTCGTACGCAGGAATAAAAATCTTATTTGAAGGATCACTCGGAGGTTTCACTTTAGAGGATGCAGCACATTTTAATCTCGGCTTACGGCGTCTCTACGAGGGGGAGGGCTTAAGAAGGTTGAAACGATTGCTTAATCCCTGTCATCGTTAAATCATAGTTACTCTCTCATCGACCGATTGTACCCGCGAGCGAGCGAACAACTACTTTCACCACTTTATTTTATTTTTAAGTATTCGGTAATACGTCGAAAAAAAAAAAAAAAAAAAAAAAAAAGCAAGAAAAGAAAAGAAATTAGAAATGAGAAAAAAAAGGGGTAACTAAAAAACGAAAAACAAGAGGAGTGAGATGATCCTCCGAGGACTTTTCGTTTTTGGGTGTTTTTTTGGGAGGGGTTTTTTTTCTTTTTTTTTTTTTTATTTTTCTTATCCCCATACGATCGTCCCACAAAATTTCCGATGTTTCTTTTAACGAGGCGAATACGACAAATCAACTACGTCGCTTTCGTTTGAAACGATTTCAGGTCACGTTCCTTGCTCAATTCAAATCACGGTGTACACCCGTGAATAATTCCACATTTGCCAGAGACTTTTGAGTGGACAGTTAAAAAGAAAGAAAGAAAGAAAGAAAGAAAGAAAAAAAAAAGAAGAAGAAGAAGAGGGAGAAGGAAAGAAGGAAAGAAAAGGAAGTTGTCGAAATAATCGAAAGAAAGAATGTTCTTTGTAAACCACCAAGACAATTTTTCTTTTCTTTTTTTTTTTTTTTTTTTTTTTTGTTCTTTTTAGAGAAACCTTTAGGCGCACACACACACATATATAAGTATAACAATGCATGTAGAATGTTAATAATAATTTCTACCGACTGATTTGTTTCTTCTCCTTTTTTTTTCTTTCTTTCTTTCTTTTTTTGTTATTCATTCATTCATTCATTCATTTATTTATTTTGATTTTATTTTTTATTTTTTTCGTTTTGTTTATTTTTATAGGTCGAAGGAATCGATCATAGCGCAGCCATGAACTTTGCGCTGCATGGACTTCTACTACAGGGTAAGAGAAAACAAACGATATATTTTTCAAAATTATTCGTAAATCGTAATATGATTTATGTTCGTTGGACTATGACAGATCGATCGGATTACTATGATTTCTCGTACGATTCGTTAAAAACAGCAGCTGATCCTTAATGATAATTCTAGATTTAAGAGATATAAGGGAGTAATTCGATCGAAACGAGAAAACAATGTGTTATAACGCGATTAGTATAGTCAGAGGTCGTAGGCCAGACCTCATAAATTATTATCGAATTGATCGTGCTCGTTCGATGACCTCACCCGCGTTATACCACGAAACTGATAATCGTGCGATAATATTTCATCCGAACGTGTCATCGATACGTTTTATTATTTATTTATTTATTTACTTATTTATTTTTTTCTTATTTCTCTCGTAAATGTTCGTAGATGAACGGATTAGAAACGATCGATCGAACGAGATCGCGCTCGCACTTTGACTTACGTTTGGTACGATGATCTTTGGTATCAGTTGTGTCAATTTAAATAAGAATCATCGAGGGTGGAGGATGGATGGTGAAAGGATGGGAGAGGGGGTGGTTTTAATCGTCGATACGTCAATCGAGATTTATCGTTTTATTATTTATCGTCTTGTCGATTGTTTCCCCTTCTTTTTTCTTCTTTTTTTTTTTTATAGATTAGATTTAATAAACACATATTTTTAACACGTGTATATATATATATATATATATGTATGTATGTATGTATGTATGTATGTATGTATGTAAATGGCGTTTATTCTTAGAACGTTTTAACGATCTTTAAGAAGAAGAGAAGGGAACTTAATAAAATTTATCGATCTATCGTTCGCATATATCTATCACTCGATTCAAAATCAGCCTTCCGTATGTATATATATATATATATATATATATGTATACGTACATATATACATACACATACACACACATATATATATGTACTCTGAACATTTCTTTCTCGACTGACTTTTCTCCTTATGTAATCGCGTGACTCCGGGCGCAAGGATGCGGTTAGACCTTTCGAAGCGTGTCTCTTTGGTGCCGAAGTCACGTAAGACGCACATTACTCAGTCACGATCTTAATTTCACTCTCTCACGTTGGCCGAATAATTACATTATACGGGAGCAAAGAAAAAAAAGAAGGAGAAAAAGCAAAAAAAGACCCACGACGATGACGACGACGATGACGACGACGATGACGACGACGATGACGACGAGTCCTAAAGGCGCGCTCGTATTTTTCTTTTTCTTTTTTCTTTTTTTTCTTCTTCTTCTTCTTCTTACATCCATTTTAACCAATCGCACGTTACATTTGAAACGACCGAATTAATTGATGCCTTTTTATTAGCCTATGCCAGCTGTTTAAACTAACGTTGAATTATCTTGCGAAACATATCCATAGAGATTATAATACGTTCTCGTATTTATTTGGAGCATTAATAAAGTCATTTGAACAAATTTTTATTCAGAGCCTAAAGTCATTTTTAATCGGTCGGTCGGTCAGTCAGTCGGTCAGTCAGTCAGTTAATCAGTCAGTCGATTTATTCGACTAACATTACATTTCTACGATCTTCGATCTTTACTTTCATCCTTGAGGCGACCTTCCAAAGGAATGAAAGGCTTCGGTATCGTTAGTTTCATCCTTAAACCGGTCTCATACCGGATGGCAAACCTTGGTGACGCACTTTACTATTTTCGAACGTTCGAAGTAACAACGCGAGTTGTTTGAACGATTTAACTTCGGTGGAACGAAATGGACGAAGATTAGGCCAATTCGTATATATTATTCTAACTGGGCTTATTTCGCGACAATATTTTTTTCATTTTTCGTTTTTCCTTTTTTTTTTTGCGTTCTTCGCTTCCCTTCATTTTCATTCATTTTTTTTTTTCATTCATTCATTCATTCGTTCGTTCGTTTATTCATAACAACGAATGATCTTTATCATATTATTCAAACCTGTAATTACGATAGAAGATATGCATGCGCGCGTGCACATACAACGGAACGATGAATATTAATAATAATAAATTTATATATATATATATATATATATATATATATATATATATATATATGTATGTATGTACGTATATTTTGAAAAGAGAAAAAATATCACGGGAAAATTATTTTTATTTAGAGAATTTAACAAATCGGGATATCTTTCTCTTTTTCTTTCTTTCTTTCTCTCTCTCTATCTCTCTATCTCTCTCTCTCTCTCTCTCTCTCTATCTCGCGAAGTTTACTATTTTGAATAAACTTTCACTTTTGAGATCTCACACTTTCTCACTTAGCATAATTATTTTCGAACTTTGTACACTCGATTACAAGATTTGCATGTTGTCTTGTTCTGTCCAGATAATCGGAGAGTTACGGTGAATCACAAGAGCCGGGGGTTAATTCGGGCTTCCGGGAATATCAGGGTAAGGATCTAATCATCAGGTTCTCTATACGTTAGAAATGGAAGGGGGAGGAGGGGAGGGATGAGAGGAGAGGGGATATATAAAACGGGCACGGTATTCGTTTGAATGATTAATAGGATGTTTAGTATATATCATTTGTTTGCTCATATATATACATATATATGTGTGTGTATATATATATACATATACTCATAAAAAAAATATATATCTTTATATACATATATATTCTTCACGATATTGTCATTCAATTAATATTAAAGATGAAATTTGTGATAGGTACACATACGTATGTCCGTACGAATATTATGGTTTTTTTTTTAATATTATGGTTTTGTAATATTATGGTTTCGTGTGCACGCGTGCATTTGTTGTTGTTTTTGTTGTCGTTGTCGTTGTCGTTGTTGTATTATTCCATTGACTCTCTCGTATGACATAGTTACGGATCTGATGTATCACTTCGCGCTCCCTACGTAAAAAAAAAAAAAAATAATAATAATAATAATTTCACGCTTATCTAGGCCAGTGGTAATTAATGTTTAACACATGAAATACAATGGATGAATTTCTCGTCATTCGACAATAACAATTTCTCTTCGTTAGAAAAATGAAAATGGCTACAACGCATGACTCGCATCGAGTTATTTATCCATGAGAACAAATATCGCGCGCAAAGAAAGAAAAAAAAGAGGGAGGGAGAGAGAGAGAGAGAGAGAGAGAGAGAGAGAGAGAGAGACGCAATACGTTTTCTTCTTTTTTTATTTCGTACAAGATATTCGTAAATCTAACAGCAGGTAGGGTTTGGTGCTCGTCGATCCAAATTAAACGAAAGATTTTCAAACGTCGTTTGTTACATAGAAATAATAACTAAATTTAAACGTGTCACGCCTACGTGTTTGCCGTTATAAACGTAATGGACCCTTTCACGCGGACATATTCTAATTTTCTTTTTCTTTTTTTTATTTTTTCTTTTTTTTTTTTTTTTGCGATATCACGAGTAAACCAATAATAATAAGTCCGACTTATGGTTTTTTTTTTTTTCCTTTTTCCTTCTTCCCCGTAAGAGAATTTTCTTGTCGAAGGGAAATTCCGTCACGGTTCACCATGTTTTCTCGCAATTCATGGCTAACTTCAAACGCTAAACCTCACTACACCACACTTTCCTTCTTACAATTTCCACAGATGCAAAGCTAGAAGAGAAATATGCTAGAAATCCATTCGTTCGCACAGCGTACGAACGTGGAGAATAAAAGAAAAAAAAAAAAAACGCTTCTCTAAGAGACTGGCATTGCGTGCGAGCGTGTGTATGTTCATTGTGCGTGTGTATGTTTATTGTGTGTGTGTGTGTGTGTGTGTATGTGTGTATGTGTATGTGTATGTGTATCATCATTCGTCGTCTAATGAATAACGACGCGAACGCTGACTCTTATTTTTTTTTATCTTCTTCTTCCTTCTTTCTTTCCTTCCTTCCTTCTTCTTCTTCTTCTTCTTCTTCCTCCTTCTTTATTACTTTATTTTTTTTTTTCGTCGTCGTCTCTCTTTTACATCTTACGTCATTCATTGAACCTATTGTAATGAGGTGAATTTAAATGATCGCGATGATTAACGGGAGGATGAAGTACACGATACTTATCCGTATGATAAAAACTATCGTGTCCGTTAATGATGCGTTAATAAATTACTAATTGTTTCTTCGTAATGACATTGAATCATTCAAGCCTTATTCTTTCACGACGTGTACGTATACACGTATCCGCATTTCTTTTTTAATTTTAATTTTCATATCTTTTCTATTTCTTTTTTTTTTTGTTTTTGTTTTATAGATACAATTGTTACGATCAGTATGGTACGATTATATTAGGACGAGCGACTGCAACGATTTTTACTATAAATTAATTTTTTTTAATTATAAAAGAATCAATCTACGATATAAACTTTTTTTTTTTTAACGCAAGATTTTATTGTAGAAAAGATTTTAGAAAAAAAAAATAAATAAAAATGTAAAAGAAAAGATCTCTAATTTCGACGTCGTATAAGCTTTTCCGTAGACATGAGAAGAAGGTCGGTGAGTGTATAGGATTATTACATAAATATGAAGAATCGAAATTGATTTAAAAAAAAATAAAAAGAAGAAAGAAAAAAAAAAAAGAAGACGTAATGATTTTTAAAAATTATATTCGGTACAGTTAGATATATATATATATACATATATATATATCATTATTATTATTATTTCTATTTTTAATAAATAAGTAAAAGTGAGATATATATAATGTTATTTGCCAACGTATGTGTTGATCGCTATCTCGAGCGTTTCTTGATTAAAACGAATCAAAGGAAATATATTTTGCTACCGTTTGCCTTTCACGCGAGCCCGATATATAGGGCATTCGTTGCATATGTTACATATGCATCGCGAATGTTCTACACATACCAAGAGAATTCTCAATTTTTCGATGCGAATACACGAACGTATGCGTGACATACAATTAAGTAATTATTTTTTTCTTTTTTATAGTGTTTTTTCCTTTTCCTCTTCTTCTTTTTTCTTTCTTTCTTTTTCTAATGATTTCCTCGTCTAAAGGTCTAACTCGTTGAGCTTTCACCAATCAACTAATACATACATAAACGCGCATACGTTTCATTTATGACAATAAATGAAACTTTCCATTACGGATTTATTATTAATCGAGCAGACTTCTCGAGTAATGTGTATTAAATTAATTAATGATGCGACGAAACAAAACAAAAAATTAAAATATTCGGACACACGTGTTTTCGTGTTTGAAGGGGGGGAAGAAATTCATGATATTTACGAATGCACCATTCATCAGGCTTTTCTTTTTTTCTTTTTTGTTAAATTATATTAAAACAGCGTGCATTTAAAATTATAATTGTTAAATAATGAAATAAGATTATTTTGTTGAATAATCAATTGATTCGTTAGTCGAGAGATTGAGGGAGATTAATCTGGTAAAAAAATAAAAAATGAAAGGAGTATAAGAGGAAATAAAAGGGACACATTGAAGAAATTGGGAAACGTATATGTACAACCTGTATTCGTATAAAAAAAAAAAAAAAAAAAAAAAAAAAAAATTAAAAATTAAAAAAAAGTATACGTATGTGTGAAAGGAGGAAATTAATTTCATACTTCTTTTTCTCCTTCTAACGAATCGTCGTCGATATTTAGTGATAGAAGAAATAATTTTCTTTTTTTTTTTCGGGACCAACGTGAATGTAGAGAATGTCTCGTAGTCTCTCGGTATATACCGGGTATCTTGAGGATAATGGAGGACTTCCGTTTCCCGTGGCAGGCCTCGAATAACAATGACTACGTGTATTCGTCTCTTGCGTGTACTTTCTTACACATTTATATATATATATATATATATATATATATATATATATATATATATATAATATACGCTTTACGTGTAATTCATAAATGTTCGCATACCACGCATAAAGGGTACGCTATTTAAATCAGTTCAGTCGTAGAAAATATTAAACGAATAATTATCGTCACGAGGAAACGTATTTAACGTTCAATCGAATCATAGGAAATTCTATTTGAATTCGATGCATACTTTATTTTCAACGTTACGTCACAAATATTTATTACCTATGATATATTTAAAACAAAACAAGAAAAAAAAATATATATATATATTTAAATATATATTTTTATATATTTATATGTCACCTCTCTCATATTTTTGTTTCAGCTTTCTTATCAGTTCTAAATTTCCGACATGGCTTACTACCTCCGTGCAGCGCAAGCGAAGCTATCGTGAGTGTTACAAATGTTAATCATTATTATTATTATAATTATTATATATAATGCCATGTAATTATTTATACATAACATTTATCTATAATCATTACATATTAGTATAAGCTACGTTACCATAATTTTTTTCTTTTCCTTTTTCTTTTTTTGTTTTTTGTTTTTTGTGTTTTTCTTTACATTATATTTTTGCATAGACACCACAGGGATATCGGATTGTATGGGATTGAATAAGAATGTCGGGCTGTTGGTTTTAAAATTAATTTGCGATATAAAATAAATAAATAAATAAATAAAAACATAAACAAAAAAGAAAAGGGAAAACGTCGATGGTAGTATCTAATTCTCTCAATGTTCTTAGAAGTATTTGGATTTCCATAATCTGCCGGATACTAACTTTTCGTGCCAAGGAAAAGTGATCGGTGGTTATTATGCGGATCTCGAAACTGGATGTCAAATGTTTCATGTATGCACAATCGGTCAGAAAGGTAATTTAGAATATCTATTTAGATCTACTAATAGACCTATATATCTATATATATTTATATGTATATATATATATATATATATATATATATGTTTCTATATGTATAGATAAGTTATTCCGATGAATGCCACACCCTTTATGTATCGATTGATACGTGTCGATCAGATTGTTTAATCGATATTGACCCTTTATTTCCAAGATCTATTTCTTCACGGAAGGATCCCTTACTGATCTATTTTTTTTTCTTTTTTAATTTATTTTTATCTTTTTATTTTTTTTATTTATTTTTTTTTTTTTACTAGAAATCAATTAACGAATCAATGCTTGTATATATAATTTATATATAAATTAAAACATAAATGTATCAGTTATATTGTGTATATAAATTAAAATCAAGTATATAAATTATATATATATATATATATATATATATTATAATTTTTTTCCTTGAAAAAAAAAAAAGATATTTCTAAGAAACCCATATAATCGATAAATCGAATAAACATTGACGATTATTAAATGGTATCAATGTACATATGTACCCGTACACGTGCACGTGTATATACGTTACATATGTAAAGTAATGGGGTGAGAGAGAGAGAGAGAGAGAGAGAGAGATAAGACTCTCTCGCGACGAGACGGTAGTCCCAGACACTCTTGAGTCTCCGACTTAGGTCAGTAAACGTTCCCTCGAACGACCGTGACATTCTCTGCGGGTGATCTCTCGATCTATTACAAAACTTTACGCTTTGCAACTGAGGAGCCATTAAAAAGGAGTGGGAAGGGGGACAGGGGGTTGGGGGAACCCTTTAGATTACATTCGATCCGCATTCGATCAGCGTTCGATCGAATCACGACGACTTTGATTTTTCTAATATACAATAATTAATGGATCGTCGTTCGTTCTAATAAATTTTTCGTATCGTTTGAGATCCAATCGAACGGCGTCGTTTCTCGTTCACGCAAAAAAAAAAAAAAAAAAAATAAGAAAGAAAAAAGAAACGAAAAGAAAAGACGAAGAATCGAATTGTCCGCGATCTATCCGTTTCGAGAAATTGTTGCGACGTTTAAAATTCCTTTGCACAATCACACTTTTGAGTAATCTTTTTGAAAGTTTCGACGGTAAATCACGAGCCATTCTTTTTTTTTTCACTTCTTCAGTATGGAGAAGATTAATGAATTTATGACCTTCTAATGGCGAGTTTCTTCGATAAATTGTATAACCGTTATCGTATCAATACAAATAAAATCGTATAAAAAAAAATTATTACACTTCTTTGTTCTCTGTCCGATATCTTAACAAATTATTACTATTTAATATACGTTTGATGATATTCGCAATTTATAATAATAATGATGATGATGATGAAGATGATGATGATGATGATAATGGATAAAAAAAAAAGAACGGTGTCGATCGATTGCGTACACCTCCCCACCCCCACCCCCCATTTACCATTCAAGCATACATATACGTGCATCCCCGAATAATGTTCCTCTTCTTCACCTTGAGACTTGGTTTCAGACGAGATTATGGACATAAGGTTCCTATGTTTGAACGGAACCATCTTCGATCAAGAGACCAGAGTCTGCGAGCGTGTCGACGAGGTCGATTGCAGTAAGAGCGAACAGTTTTATAATCTGAATTTGGAACTTTATGGCAACAATGCCGTCACATTTGGGTAAGATAAGAGAGATGTAAGAAATATCATTTGTATTCAATGCATTAATATTTTGATTTAATGTGTACATGTTGTGTATATATTATTTTATTATCACGAATAATAGATAAGTATATATATATATATATATATATATATATATATATATATATATAAATGAAAACAAGAATTACAGAACTTATTTATTTATTCGTATAATATTAGGATGTCCACTAAATTTCTTTTCCGCGGCACGCTCCATGAATGACTATGAAAAAATAAAAAAAAGAGTAAGAAATAAAAAAGAAAAGGAAGAAATTTATGGGACGGCCTAATGTCATTCGTAAAAAAAAAAAAATAAATAAATAAATTCTCCTTGATCGTCTTTAGGTTGCACGAGAGCGATGACGAGGATAATCCCTCGGAATCCGTGGAAAATGGTCAACGTACTACCTCGGCACATCCTACAGTTGGTACGACAACTACTACAACTGTGCGACCGAGTAAACCGTCTACGACTACGGCCAGAGTGTCGTACCAACACTCAACTGGATATCCGCAGCAACAATTTAGACAAGGATATCATCATCAATACATACTTCATAACGACGATAGAAACGATAATCAAGCGACTTCCTATCAATTGTTTAGTAATCAAGGTGTCGGTGGTTCTACGACCGTCCAAGAAGTTGTACAACCTCAGTCACATCAAATCAGATTTAGTTCTACCCCAAGCCCCCAAATAATTCGCAACGAACCATCTACGTTATCGCCGATCTTTCGTGTCACATCGTCGACCATTCAAACGTTATTGGAGAGAAATCCGAGTAATTCCGCATTGATAAATCCGATTTATAATAACAATCATGGGATAGTCAGTACTACGGAATCATATAATCTCCATAATCCTCGTGATACGTCCGAGTATCGTGACAGCGAACATCGTAAGCACGGTATAACCCCATTGGAAGCTATACAATCGACCAACAAAGGAAAGGTGATAATCATTGTCTATGTATTATAAATTTTTTACGTTCAAAGTATTTCTTCTTCTTCTTCTTCTTCTTCTTCTTCCTTTCTATCAAAAGGAAATATATCTAACATCGATCACGATTTTTGTAGGTTTCTAAATTGTCAATATCCCCGGTACCGTCGCAAGAGGAACAGAAGGATAGTCAAACCTCACAACAGCAAAGAATACCATCGAACATACTTCCTACTCCTGCCAGTGTCGAAACGACGATCAAATCCTTTTATCCGACTCCAAGGACGTCGATTAAAACCTCGGGAACTACGACGACGGCGACGACCTCCTCCTCCTCCTCCTCGAACGGACAAATCATTCAACACATTCACGTTCCACCCCCTATCCCGGTTCCCCAATTAAAACCCCATCATATAACGATAAATCTACCACCGCCGGATATTCAAAGGATCGTACAAGGTCCACCATCACAACCACAATCACCCTTGTTACCTTCACAGTCTCGAGTCATCGTTACAGCAAAGGCAAGCGTCAGCGATGAAACTGGAAGACCCCTTAACACTACCCAATTAGTAACGATACCACTACCAACCATACCTGCGACTTACGACGATTACAAGGAGGGCGACGAATCGTTCGATCCGTTTTATCGCGACGTACCTAAACTTCGAAATCATCGCCGTGCCGTTGTTCTACGTAAAGTCGAGAGGATTCAAAGAGGAATAAGAAGAAGAAGATCGTTGAAGGAGGAACTCGACGATAATTCTATGTCCCGTAAGGTAACGAATTTCAACTCGAGATTACGGGGCCAGGTACGTAAAGCCGATAGAAATTTCGAACGTTTTAAAAGACACACGGGTATATCGAACGATCGATCGTCTAAGATAGATAGAAAAATCGATGCTAGTAACGAGGATGCGAAGAAAAATTCCATGAAACGAAATCGAACGAAGTCGCACGTTGGAATTAAAAACGATCGTATCTTCGTTGATTTGAAAACCGATGCTTCTCGTCGTATGCATTTCAATTCGGACGAGGAGGAGGAGGAGGAAGAAGAAGAAGAAGAAGAAGTAGAAGTAGAAGAGGAGGAGAAGGAGGAGGAGGAGGAGAAGGAGGAGGTGGAAAAAAGAAATAATCAGAACGAAAGAATATCCGAACGAGTTCGAAAGGAATCTGACGAGAACGTAGAAAATACTCGTACCACTGGTATAGAGGTATTGGATCTCAACGAGTATGTGGATTTCGAAAATAATTCCAACGTAGATGAAAAAGTCGAATCGATCGCACCGATCAATAATAACTATACCGATAAAAATGATGACAATAGTTTCGAGGTGACGTTTCTTTCGAACGATGGTAACGTTAACGAAACTTTGGATGTCGTTGGCTCGCCTATGGTGGTTTCTTACAACGTTCATTCGAATAAATCCTACAACGACGAAAATGAAGAAAGAGTAATCGATATAGCGGTTACCGAAAGGGGAATCGATGAACGTATAGCAAACGGCGATACGTTTACGTTTGATGAGAGAGAGGCGAATGAAAAACAAAATAATACGAATAAAGTCGTAAAACATTCGAGTAATTTGACGAATTCCGATAGTTCGTACGTTGATAAAATCATGGAGAGAGAGGGTAAACGCGTACAAGAGACAACGATTTATGACGATTCGAACGATAAAACGATAAACGATAAGAAGGATTATCTGTACGACGATGAGGAGGAGGAGGAGGCGGAGGAGGAGAAGGAGGAGGAGGAGGAGGAGGACGATGAGATTAAAGATAATGCAGAAAGAATCGATAAGAATGTTTCTACGAGCGAAGAAACGATATCTTCGAGGATGATGGAGGATTTAATAGCTCCTACCACTGAAATTATCGTTGACACGTCGAAAATCGATACTCGAACGAAGAAATTACATTCGAGAATATCCGTAGGAAGAAAAGTTTCTACGAAGGGTAATAATAATGATCGAAAGGTGAACGACGATGGGATCGATATTATCGATTATGGGGTTCCTCCCGTCGAAGGACGCGTATCGACGAATTCAACGACAACGACGACTACCTCTCACGTCGAAAGAAATCTTAACGAACGGACGGATGATTACGATCATCTCGAAAAGTCAAACGCGAAAGACGCTGTTGTTAAGATAATCGATCCTGTGATAAGGTATAGTTCGAAATTTGCGAAAGACGTCGTGACGTCGAATAAGGAAGAAGATCTTGGAAAGAAACGTAAGCGAATCGAAAACTTGGTCAAATACGAATCCGAAGGAGAGACGACGAATTTGGAGAATTTAGGGAAAATTAATGATTCCGATGAACATCGATCGTCGAACGATCAGGAAGGGTTGGAATCGTCCAACGAAGGTACAAAGAACGGTGACGAATCCAACGAGGAGAATGACGAAACTACGGTTGCGAATTATTTTGAAAATTCCCAAGAGAAAGTAGACGTCGACGACGAGAAGAAAGTCGATTCTTACGGCGAAGAGTTTTCGGTGGAACGATATCAAACTACGAACGACGTCGTATCGACGAGGACGATTGGAAAGGACAAAGGATTTGAGAACAAAAATTCGAGGGAAAAGATATCCGACGACGATGACGACGATGAAAGCGATCGCGTTGAAGATAAGAAACGTTCTCGCGATGGAGCAACGACGAAGTTGAAAGAGAATTTGTCGAAAGAGGTGGTTCATAACGAAAGCAAACGTAAAAATGTCACGGATACGGATGATAACGTGGAATTTCAATCGTACGACGAACGTCCTATTATCGAGGATAATACGGAAGATGGTGATGGTGATGGTGGTGGTGATGGTGATGGTGGTGGTATGGTTTCGAGCGATGGGGATTTCCCCGAATATGATTATCCTACGAATCAGACGGATTATACCTGGGACGATATAGACGATTATAAGGAATCCGACGTTACGGAGGAAGACTCCTTCGCGGGTTCGTTGGAATCCGATGATCACGAACGGGCAACTTTGTCGTACGAGACCGTAACAGATCTCACTGAAGAGGAAAATTCCGAATCGGTTGAACGGGAGGACAGTACGACGGGTGTATTGAAATTTATCGACGAGCTGCCTAGAACGAATAAAACGGAAATTGAAACGGAAAGGGACGTTGTATCCGTCGTATCTGCCATACAGGATTACGTCGACGACAATTACGAGCCTCACTATTACAAGGAACAAGAGGCACCAACGAATACCGAGAATCCGATCGACCCAAAGATCGAGAAGGACGTTAAGGTGACGAGTATCGACGAAAAGTTATCGAAGAACGTGGATCGGATTAATACGGATGATATTAAAATGGAGAAGGAAAAATCGACGGAAGATGATAAGGAAAACACCGAGGAGTTTGAAAAATTGATTGACAATAATTTACAAAGATCGTCGACTATCGTACCGATTTCAAAGACCACCATAGAACCGTTAACGTTGTCAACATTGATATCGTCGACTATGTCATCGACCACGTTATCAGTAACGTCTTTGCCATCGACTATGTCATCGACCACATCATCTGTAACATCTTTACCACCGGAAACTACTTTATTAACAACAACAACGATACCAACGATGACTGTACCAACGATGACCGTACCAACAACGACTATATCAACTACAACTCTACCAACAACCACGACTACTCGTTCCGTACCAAATCTGTTCAAACCTTTCTCCCTTAGAAAAAATTACAATTACATTCCTCCGACTACAACGCCGAATCCGGTGATAATAAAATCCAGACTACCTCTGTTCAATCCAAAACCAGCGAAACCCCCAAAATCGTATAACGAGTTAGTACCGAAGCCGGTCATTAGGAAAATCACTTTGCCAACTCGAAGACCACCACCCGCTACTATGGCTACGAGCACTATGAAACAGAGCGAGGAATCGAGTGACGTTGAAAGTACAACGACGACGACGACGACGACGACGACAACGAGATACGTTGAAAATTTCAACGTAAGACAAATCATCGTCTCGTCGTCCACCGATAGCACGGATTCCCAATCCTTGAATTCGAATATCGAAAATTTCACATCTTATCCGACATCATCGAGATCATCGTCGACGTTACCCACGATTCCTACGGACATTACTGACACTTCCAACGTCGATACAGGTAACGTTGTTTCGGATATCACGGAAACGAGTACAATTATGAAGGATGTAACGAACGACGAAATCGTGGATCCATCGATCGTACCAACGATCGTTCCTACTGTAATAACGGATAGAGAGGAATACGCGGACGAGAAGAAGAGGCGTAAGGAAACGACGGAAATTACGACCTCTCCGACTACCGTTTATTATCGTAACGACGGTTTAACGATCGTTACGACGACCGATAACGTGAATATCGATGATCGTCCTTCGATCTCAACGCCAAGTTCGAACGTAGTTGAAAATCTAAATCTGGATAAAAAAATTCCGTCGTTGGACGTTGTAACGAAAAGGCGATTGAAGGACGACAAATCGTCCTTCCCCATTTCGAAAATATACGGTAGCTTCAATTGCCTCGATAGAGAAATGTATAGATTTTATGGCGACATCAGGGATTGTCGTTTATTCCATTACTGTTCACCTGGTTTTACATCGAGGCAAGTATTAGATTTTCGCTTTGTTTGCGAGGAGGGTACTATGTTCGACGAGGAGAGTCAAAGTTGTCGGCACAAAGTTAAAAGTACCAACTGCCCCAATAGACTGTGGTAAATAAGAACAATTTTTTTGTTTGTTTTCTCGATTAAAAATCTCCGTCCTGCCCTCCCCCCCTCCACCCACACCCACACCCCCGTATCCGCCTTCCCCATCTCCCCCTCGTATTTATCGATGTGCTATTGATTTTAATAATTCGTGAATCCTAGGACTCCTTAATAAATATATTTATAATTTTAATTTAAATAAGTAAGAGATCCCTAGAAGGAAAGGACGATCCTTCTTCTAAGCATTGCCATAAACTTTGAGTAAATGCTCACTGGATTCACACTTATTAAAATTAATGCGATTTCTCTGATATGACGGCGTTTATAAATTATACGATCGTATATATATATATATATATATATATATATATATATATATATATAAAAGAAAATAATATAAATATATATTTATATATATATATATATATATATATATATATATATATATATATATAAAAGAAAAAGAAAACAATTCCAGAGGAAAAAGAGCGATGTAACACCGTTAATGTGAGATTTTTTTTTACCTGACCTTTGATCAGGAAAAATATTCATGAGATTTTAGATTAAATGACTGAAGGATATCATAGGTTCCTATGTTGCATAGGCAATGGTTCGTGAAAGGATGTAAAATTGTTTATATTTGATATTTATGAATAATGCAAGTCATGTGATAACATAATTGCCTTATTAAAGAATACTATTGTCTTTTTTTTCTTTCTCTCTCTCTCTCTCTCTCTCTCTCTCTCTCTCTCTCTTTTCTTTTCTTTTTTCTTTCTTTCTTTCTTTTTTTTTTTTTAATTGACCATAAAGATAAATTAAAATCGCGTTTTATTTTGTTTTTTTCTTTTCTTTTTACTTTTTTTTTTTTTTTAATATATCCTGGGGGAAAAGTTTATTTATTAGATTTAATTCTCCATAAACTTTTTGCGTTTGGATTCATTGTACATACTAATTTCTTGGGATTAATAATGAATTTATTTTTCTTTCTTTTCTTTTTTTTTTTTTTTGAAAATGCTATTACCATAAGCATGCAAACATAATTATGTCACGTGTCATACATAAATCGTTTGCAATGTCGATAATATTCGTAAATAAAGATTTCGTTCCCAAATAAATATCTACCTGTTTATATGTATACGTGTGTGTGTGCGTGCGTGCGTGCGTGCGTGCGCGCGCGCGCGCGCGCGCGCGTGTGTGTGTGTGTGTGTGTGTGTGTGTGTGTGTGTGTGAACGCTCACATATATTCACGTAAACTGATGATCCTGCGATCAGTGTATGTATGTGTATTACGTGTATTTACACATACAGACCCTCAAATAAGGAAATTGCATTGATGTATCACTGCGCCATCTAGTTTTTCAGGTACATAGTTGAAGCGTAGGCGGGTGTTCTGTTTTTTTCCTCTTCCTTTTTTTCTCTTCTCTCTTTCTTTCTTTCTTTTCTTAATTCGTATATATATATATATATAAAAAAGATCGAGGAGCCTGCTTGGACACTAGATTTATATGTTTGATACGTAGATAAGACTAATAATGATTGGCAATGATATGAGATTAACAAAATTAAAAGGAATAGATATCTGTATATGTTATTGTAAGTAATCTTTTCATTTCATCAAAGAATAATCCTCTTAATCAGACGCAACGGGTTCATAACTGCGATTTATATATTGAGTAATAACTTTCAATTATTATTATTATTATTATTATTAATTGATTAATTGGCCCCACTTTCTATGGATGATTCATAATACCAAACCGGTTTACAACAAACGTATTCATTTTTAAGTTTCAGTTACATGATGCTGTCAAATATTGTTATTTCCCCATTGTTTTGTATATATATTATCTGACATAGAACCAACCAGATGGATTGACACTAATATTGACTGAAAGGTTATTATTCCATTTAATTCATATAGTATACCTGACTATGTGTACTTTTATTATGACAGTTAACAGTGATCTTGTTGGAATATATTGTAGATAGAAAATTTGTTCTTTTCTTTTTTTTTGCAGTCGTATAACAATTTCATCTTTACCCACCATGTCCCTCTATCCGTTGCAACGAAGATCCACATTTCTAATTGGATTTGGAATTGGATTCTTTCTGGCCTCATTATTTTACTTCGTTGGAAGTTTCGTCAATGAGAGTACTATTTATAACGAGAAAAAGTGGCAATATCAACATTATTCCGATGATTTGTCCATCGTTTGGATGACACCTATAAATTTACTCTCTCGAGGTATTAAGTTTCGTAATTGGGTCAAAAGCAATTGGACTAAAGGATTGGAAAATGTATCTTACAACAAGTGGTTTGCAACGTATAATTTGCAAAGGAATGCGATCGATATGGATCGTTATTTATACGAGCCTGAATCTGACAATATATCGCGGAAACTTATAACATTGGAATCGGATTGGTTAAAATCTAAAATATTTATTACTTGTATTGTTTTTGTGGAGAAAGTTAAATTAGCCAGATCGATAAAAGATACCTGGGGTAGTCATTGCAATAGAATATATTTTTTTGGACAACGCATACAGGATTCCCAAATACCGATCATAAATTTTACCATAAAATTTCAATCTTCTTGGCATTTTTTATGTGAAATCATGAATTATATATGGAAAGACAACGAGGTCAAGGAATGGATACTTTTTGTGAAGGATGATATGATGGTGATCTTGGAAAACTTACGTTATATAGTTGCTCCGTTAAACTATGAAGAAAATTATTATTTGGGTCATGCCGTTGTAATGTGGGGTCAACCGTACAATGTTGCTCAAGCTGGTTATGTACTAAGCAAAGGATCGCTTAAAAAAATGATGGAAATGTTCGATACGTCCCAAAAATGTGCAGCTGGTGGAAAATACTGGAAAAAAGAGGATTATTATCTTGGTAAATAAAATAATTAAAAGTATTATTTCATTAAAAATGAATAATAATTATATATATTATATATATACATATTTATTTTAATGTTACGTGCAGGAAAACATCTATCATCTATGGGCATTCTTCCTATGGATACAAGGGATGAATATTTAAGGGGAACTTTTCATGGTTATTCTTTAAATAATTTATTGTGGGGAATTTCAAAACCTGGTAGTTATTGGACGCATGCTTTATATCCTCCACAAAAAGAATGCTGCTCTTCTATGTCCGTGACATTCAGTGCTACAGAAGCTGATAAAATGTTCACCTTCAATTATTTGTTATACCATTTAAATGTCTTTACCAAAAAAGGAGTTTTTGGAAATAAACGTGCTCCTACATCCTTCCCAGAAGAAGATGTAAGATTTATTGGATCGATAATTTACTTATTTTTTGTGTATATATATATATATATATATATTTTTTTTTTCTTTTTATTTTATGATTAAGAATATTTATTCATATGAATCTAGTTATCTGTACGTTTCATTACATTGCATATAGATATTACGACGATATTCTTATTAAATAGATCTTATTTCACTTATTGTTAATTACAGGTATGGAAGATTGCATTGAAAGAAGAATTTAATATCACACACTTGAATGAAATTTCTAGTGATGCGTATTACGAAATATGGCATTCAAAATATTCCGAACCCGAGCAATTGATTTTAAAAAATTATCGAAATAATACAAATGTATTAACTTCTATTTTAACAGCTTATGAATCTAGAAGTCAAACGTCCGATAAATTATCATTAAAATAAAGAGTAGAAAAAGGCTAGGTTTGTATCTTGTTATTTTCTATATGAAAATAGAAAAGAGAGATTATATATATTTTTTCTAACAACATATTTAAACGAGTTTTCATAAGAATAATAACTGTTATTGTATTAATTTATAAATTTAAGTGCTATTTTATAATATTGTCCTAAAAAATATGTTAATATGTTATATATAGTATTATTCAATACAACGACAAATAATAATAATAATAATAATAATAATAATAATAATAATAATAGTAATAATAATAATAAAAAATATTTAATAAATATTTGTTACTTTTAGAATTCATTCCATGTATTTTATATCGCATTTTTATCATTACAATGAAAACATTTTAAATATATATGTTTAATTGAAAGCAGTCACTCTATCAATATCAAGAGTGATAATTCGAAGTCTTACTATATTAGGAGTTAAATGGTCGTAATTATTTGATAAGAATATCCGTTGTGGTATTTCAGTATTGTCTTATCTATCTAATTAGTGACCCTAATGATTTACATAAATATGAAGAACTATAGTGTAAGAGAGAGATAGAGATACAGTGAGAGGGGGAGAGAGAGAAAGAGAGAGAGAAAGGGAGAGAATGAGAAAGATGGATGAACATGGTTTATATTTTGAAATTATAAAATAATCTAAAGCAATACAACTATAATAATAATATTAGAGATAATAATAGTTCTTAAATCAAATAAAGCAATACTAATTTACTAATGTCTATTTTTTTTTCTCTCGATAGGATTGCATAAGGATAAAAATAGCGATTATATATAACAATTATGTATTTATTTTTTATTCTACTTTCCTGACATAATTTTTAATCTTTTGATTTGTCAGGATGTTAGCAATGGTTATGAATGGTTGTCCCTTATCAGTTATCCGTTTCCTTTTAGAGGTAGGTATATAAAGGAAGGGAAGAATTGTCGTAGTTATTAAAAAAGTTTACTTGCTACTCACCGTCGTGTACCGTTTTTGCGTAATTTTAATTAATTTTCATCTACATAATGAATATGAAATTTTGATTATTTTTATTGAAATGTTGTTGCGGAATTTAATATTACTTTCTATAGCAGTAGTAACTGCTACAAGTATAACAATACGAGAAGATAGATCTACATCCTTTCAAAATAACAAGTCAGTATCTCTATTGAAATGAAAATCCTTTTTTTTATTATTATTTTCTCTTGCATTTATAACTCATTCACATTGTTTATAAATTTTTACATAATGATAATTGAATATAATATTCGAATAAAATTTATTTATTTAGAAATGTATTTAATAAAAATGACAGAACTAAGAAAGTTGAAAGAAAGGGAGTATATGCTGGTGGTTGCATCAAAAGCCCAGATCCGCCAGTTAATGGGAAAATAAGATGCTCTATACACAGGTACGTTTTTTAAAATAGCAAATGTATATATTGTATCTATCATACAAGAATGTAATAAACAAATATGAAGTTATTTATAATATGTTATTCTTTGTAGCGGATGTATTGCCAGTTGTGAACATGATTATATCTTTCCAAATGGAGTAGATTATCTGGCTATAATATGCGATGATGCAAATTGGAATGTTGTTGGTACAGAATGGAGTACAATACCACATTGCGAACGTATGTTCCTTTTTTTTATTCTTTTCAGTATCAAATTGGTTTTTTTTTTTTTTATAGAATTTATAATTTATGTAGACAATGAAAATGTAATGCAATATTTTTTATATATGTGTATATATATATATATTATTTTTTTTTTATTTCAGCAATATGTATGCCTAATTGTCAAAATAATGGAATTTGCATTGCACCGCATCAATGTAACTGTCCTGAAAATTTTTCTGGCCCGCAATGCCAATTTGAAAATAAACCGTGTTTGGACTATACACCGCTTATTCTTAATTCTCATAAACGTTGTAATTCTAAGTAGGTGACGTGTAAATAATTTATTTGTATTAAATCGTTAAAAAGAAAATATTTATTTATAAATTTTACTTATAGATTTTGCACTATATCTTGTATGGAAAATTTCGTATATCCAGACGGGTCGGCGGTTGCTAATCTGGTTTGTAATAATGGTAACTGGGTACCGACGAGGACAGATTGGGTATCAATTCCAAATTGCATACGTAAGTTTTTTAAAAGATTGTATTATTTATTACACATATACTTACTTTAAATACTTTCTATACGTTTAATATAAAGATTTTTATATTTATATTTTCATTTAATTTTACAGCTGTTTGCAATCCACCATGTCAGAACGGTGGTAATTGTCTGCCAACGAATGTATGTCTATGTCCACAAGAATTCAGAGGTCCTCAATGTCAATATTGTAAGAATATTTTATAATTCTAGAAAATTTTAATAATACTGTTTTAAGAATAAAATGCTAATTCCACAAATATACAATATGTAATTTGTAATATTTTACATCAATCATATATTTCTTTCTTTCTTTTTTTTTTTTTTTTATAGCACAGGATGTCTGTAGTAGTAAAAAATTGAACTTCAATGGTGGTATTTATTGTATTAACTCGGAGAATATAAATTCCTGTACATTAAATTGTCCACTTGGGACAGAATTTGAATTTTCACCAGCATCTGTTTACACGTGTAGCTATGATACAGGAATTTTCTTACCACAGCCAATTCCTCAATGCAAAGAGGATAATAATATAAATATCTTCACTGTCTACGAGTCTAATCGTTCATGGTCTGTTAACGTATCCAGCATAAAAAATAACATCATTGACTTTCCAATATCTAGAGGTGATCAAATGATAAAGGTAAATGTATTTTAATATTTTGTTAGAAAAAAATAGCTTAGGAATTAAGCAACATATGTTTATATATATATATATATATATTTTTTTTTTCTCTTAGGATATATATAAATCTAATACAAATAATAACTACGTCTTTATCGAAGCCAAAAGACCCGAACCAAAGACTTGTTTCACTTGGGGCGGTGCGCATTATAAAACTTTTGACGATCAAATATTTACTTTCGAAGATAATTGCGGTCACATTATGTTGCAAGAGACGAGCAATGCCGTTTTAACGATAACCGTAAGAAATAGTCCAGGATGCAGGAAGGAAGTTGGTTGCTTCAGAATCATTGAAATTTTCGTTGGTGGAAAGGAATACACTCTTTCCAGGAATGAATGGGATATACCAGAGTTTCGTAGCATTAAAAAATCCTATCCTATACCAGTCCGTTTGCCGGGTTTACGTGTCGAGATGTCGGCACACTTCATCATCGTTCATTTAGACTCGCTAGGAGTCAAATTGAAGTGGGACGGAGCACTATTGTTGCAGATAGATGCATCTGAAACCATTTGGAATAGAACGGCCGGTTTGTGCGGAAGAATGAATGGCGATGCCAAGGACGATTTAATAGACAAAACTGGAAATCATCCGACTAATATCGAAGTACTTGCAAATAGTTGGCTAGCTGAAGATATTGGCGGTGAGTTTGGATATTGTCGATCATTAAAATACATATTAAATATATATATATATATATATATATATATATATATATATATATAAATTATTTTTCTAGAAACATGTAATGAATATCCAAAAGTAGTGCATTCTTGCACAACGGAAATTGAACGGGAAGCCGATGAATTTTGTACGAGATTATTGTCGGACAATAAATTTCGAAGTTGTTCGACAACATTGAAGATTTCGGATATGAAATTAGCCTGCACCTGGGACTATTGTAATTGTAACGATTCAGATAAAAGGATGTGCGCGTGCGATACAATGAACGTTTATGTGAGACAATGCGCACACAAAGGTATCATACCTTTGACCGGTTGGAGAAATAAAGATCTTTGTCGTAAGTAATCACTTTAATTAGTATAAATCTATAATATATTCGTATTTTGTAAAATTATTAAAAATATATTCAAATTCAGATTTATTATTCTATACATATATACATATATTAATTATTGCTAATAAAAAAAAAATATATATATATTTTATTACATTAAAATATTTATTTATATAGCCATGAGATGCAATAAAGGACGTGTATATAAGGCATGTGGACCGATTGCACAACCCTCTTGCGGCTTAGATATGGATCCTAATGTAAACGATGCTGATTGCGAGGAAGGTTGTTTCTGTCCTGATGGATTTTTGATGCACGAGGACAAATGCATACCGCTAGAGGAATGCCCTTGCAGATTAAGAGGTAAATTGTTTCAGCCTGGAGAGAGCGTTGCCAAGGATTGTAACACTTGTACCTGTACATCGGGCAAATGGATTTGCACTCAAATTCAATGCGCCGCTAGATGTGCCATAATAGGAGATCCGCATTATACAACCTTCGACGGTAAAAATTACGATTTCATGGGTAGATGCAAATACTATCTGTTGAAGGGTGACAATTATAGCATCGAAAGTGAAAATGTTCCATGCTCCGGTGCGATATCAGAGGTCAGTGTGATGATCTTTTTATGTAAATGCATATCGTACATATTTCGATTGTGCGATTCTACGAATGATCGAAACATTTATATATATATATAATATTATATATTATATATATAATATTTTAATATTATAATATTATATATTATATATATATAATATTTAAAATATATAAAATATTTTTTTTTTATATAATTCTCCTTCAGTATTTAGGATCCGTTACACCGGATACACCTTCCTGTACAAAAACGGTAACGATAAAAACGGAAGGAGCCACTGTCAAATTGAAACAAAACAGGCAAATAATAATCAACGGAGAGGACGTTAATAAATTGCCAATTTACGTCAATGGAATAAAAATACAGGCGGCCAGTAGCATATTTCTTGTTGTTCGTATGTCGAATGGCTTGGAAGTTTGGTGGGACGGTATATCGCGCGTTTACATCAACGCGCCGGCAGAATTTCATGGTGCGTCCTGACTTCTTGCTCCTTTTTTTTTTGTTTTCTTATTCTGTTTTTCTTTTTTTTTCTCTTAGTAGAATAATTTTGTAACATTTTAATCGTTAGGTAAAACGAGAGGACTCTGCGGGACATTTTCTAATAATCAAAAGGATGATTTTATAACGCCAGATGGTGACATTGAAAAGGTAGTAACTCTGTTTGCCAATAAATGGAAAACAAATGAAGAATGTTCAGATGTTCATGATAGTGAACCGATGCATCCTTGCGACTTGAATCCACAAAAGCGTGCTATCGCGGACGAATATTGTTCTAAATTGTATACCGACATATTTTCTGGTAATTTTATTTTGTTTTTTCTATCTCTCTTTTTTCTTCTTTTTCTTTTTTATTTTTTTTTTGTTATTTCTTTGTTTATATTGATTCACGGAAAAGTAATGTTTATAAGTGCACGAACATAATAATGATAATGATAATGATAATGACAATAAAATTTGATTTTAGATTGTCACTGGTATGTCGAACCTGAAGCATTTTACAAAGATTGTTTATATGATATGTGTGCATGTACAACTGATATTAAGGCATGTTTCTGTCCTATGCTATCGGCATATGCAAAGGATTGCGCGGCAGCGGGAATAAAATTATTATGGCGTCAGGAAATTAAAGAATGTAGCATTCATTGCTCCGGTGGTCAGGAGTATCAAATTTGTGGAAGTAGTTGTAAAAGGTACTTACATATATATATATATATATATATATATATATTTATATATACAGAGTGTTTCAGCTAAAAGATGCTGCCTAAATATTTTCTTTGTTTTTTTTTTCTTTTTTTTTTATGACGCGACAAACTTTTTACGGCATACTTCGAATGTTTTAAAAGGTGGTACGTTGTGAAAAGGAAAAGAATTTTTTTTTTTTTTAACATTTTTAAGGTCATCGATATTTTTTACCCTATAAGGATGTATTTTTTTTTTGTTTATATTGTATCTTGTAGCGGCCTCCTTGTATATATATATATATATATATATATATATATATATATATATATATATATATATATATATGGATTATATGTATATATGGATTATAATGAATCGAAAGTGAAGTGAAAATATATTTGAAGTATAAAACAAATGTTACTTTTTAGATCGTGCGGCGACATATCTTTCAATCCAGATTGCAAAGAGGAATGCGTCGAAGGTTGTAATTGTCCCGAGGGTCAAACATTAGATATTACGGGTGAATGTATCCCTATTGGTCAATGTCCTTGTGTTCATTCAAATATTGAATTTAAACCTGGTAATCAAGAATTACGGCCTGGACGGAAAGGACAGGATTTATGTATTTGTACAGGTATATTAATTAATTAATTAATTAATTAAACACACACGACTGCAATAAATAAATATATATAACAATCGTAAAGGATGTATTTTCATGAATATAAACATTATTTTTCTACAGGTGGTAAATGGAATTGCAGACTCGCTACGTCAGAAGAGATTAAAAAATATCAATCATTCAATGATACGTCAGTCGTTTGTCCCGCAACAAAGAATTTAGTTTTAACGGACTGCGAACCGGTACAGTCAAGAACGTGTCACAATATGCATATACCAATTACGGAAAGTAGCGTCTCTTGTACGCCAGGATGTATCTGTAAAAACGGTTACGTTTTGGACGTAATCAATGGCGATTGCATCAAGGAAGAGGAATGCCCTTGTCATCACGGTGGAAAAAGTTACAAGGACGAATCGATTATACAAAGTGATTGTAATACCTGTAAATGTACAAGCGGCAAATGGGATTGCACGGACAGAATATGCGCTGGTATGATTCAATCAAAATGTTTAATATTTCATTTTCATTCGAGTCAGCGTTGATTTCAAATTTGATCCAAAATTGTTTACGATTAATTTATTTGTTTTTTTTTCTTTCTTTTTTTTTTTTCTTTCATCAGGCGTTTGTTCCGCATGGGGTGATTCTCACTACGAAACGTTCGACGGGAAATTGTTTAATTTCCAAGGTGTATGCGATTATACCTTGGCGAAGGGTTTTTTGAGCAAAGAAGAAACGTTTTATATTTCTACACAAAATGTTCCATGCGGAACAACCGGTGTATCCTGTTCCAAATCCGTAACACTTAAAGTTGGACACGGCGTTAATCAAGAGGTAATAACATTGACGAGAGGTAAAGGGTTGCCTAAAGAGAACTTCAAAAGGATCGCTGTTAGGACGATAGGTTTATTCGTGTTCCTCGATGTGCCAGATTTAGGTTTGGTATTACAATGGGACAAAGGTAGATATATATATATATATATATATATATATATATATACACACATATATATAAATATATATTTTTTTTTCATTATCACGCTTAATATAATTTGTAGAAAATTTTAATTCCAAATTGTTGTATTAATCTCAGGTACTAGGGTTTACATCAGATTAGATCCAAAATGGAAAGGTTATACGATAGGTCTTTGCGGTGATTACAACGACAACTGCAAGGATGATTTCAAAACGCCGTCCGGTGGGATATCCGAAGTCTCGTCGACTTTGTTCGGGGACTCGTGGAAAATCAATGATTTTTGTCCCGAACCTAAAGATATTAAAGATCCCTGCGAACAACATCCGGAACGTAAAATATGGGCCATAGAAAAATGTAATATATTGAAGTCCGATCTATTCAAGCCTTGTCACTCCGAGGTCGATATTGAATTTTATATACAAAATTGTATCTTCGATACTTGCGGTTGCGATACAGGTAATTCTATTTTTTTTTTTTTTAATATTAATTATTATATTTTAGTATAAAAAACAAAAATATCAGAAACGCAAATACTACTACTACTACTACTACAACTACTACTACTACTACTACTACTACTACTAATAATAATAATAATAATAATAATTGTATAATTCAGGAGGTGACTGCGAATGCCTTTGCACGTCATTAGCGGCTTATGCTCAGCAATGTAACGCGAAAGGTGTTCCCATAAAATGGCGCTCCCAAGATCTTTGTCCTATGCAGTGCGACGAAGAGTGCAGTACCTATTCACCGTGCATATCCACGTGTCCCCATGAAACTTGCGACAATCTTTTGACCATTAAGGATAATTTACATTTGTGCTCGCAAGACGCTTGCATCGAGGGTTGTTCATTTAAAGCGTGCGCCGATGATCACGTATACAAAGATTCTAATTATACGGAATGCGTTCCCAGGTCGACGTGTAAGCCTATATGCGCAGAAATTAATGGGGTATGTGGTTGTTCGTTAATTGATAGATATTTTTTCTTTGCTTATTTTTCTCGTCTCAATTTCAATTTTGTTTCAATTTTTTTTTTTACAATTAAAATATTCTTTTAAAGACCGTTTTCTTGGAAGGCGAGGAAGTTAGCAGCGACAATTGTCAAACCTGTTTCTGCAGTCGTGGTAAAGTAATATGTCAAGGAGGACCATGTACAACGACCACCCCAACATTACCGACTATTCCCATGGAAGAGCCACAAAAGTGTATCGAGGGTTGGTCGGCTTGGATAAATAAGGATGAGAACGTTGAAGTCAATGACATCGAGGAATTACCAAATTGGATGGATTTGGTATGACATAAATATGATTATTATTTATATTTATATACGGGTGTTTCAGCTAATAATGTTATAGGCCACCTATAACATATATATAACATTATACTATTATATACATATTAACTATTCATATTATGTATATACACTTATATATATATTATAACATACCTCTTTTTAAATTATTCAAAGTATCATAAAAAATAAAGAAAATATTTAGGCGGCCTCCTTTAACTGAATGAAACACCCTATATATATCTAAATCCAAAAACTCGAAGTACCGTTAACATATGTGATATATTAATAAGGCATCGATCGAGGGTTCGGCCGTTTGTACGAAGGAACGAATGATCGATATAAAATGCCGATCCGTGGTGGGTCATTTGAATCCGAAAGAAACTGGTTTAGATGTTGAATGTAGCCTGGAACGTGGCCTTTATTGTAAATCCCAACCAGACTTTCCCTGTATAGATTTTGAAATAAGCGTTTTGTGCCGGTGTCCATCGAAAATGACGGAAACCTCGATTCTAATTCCAAGTAAGTAGTGAGTGATATCGTAATCGTTATTGTACAAACGCAAGATTTTCAAACTCTTACAAAACTATGTATAATTTTTAGCAACTACCGAAGTATCATCACCACCATCACTGTCACCATCACCGTCACCGTCACCGTCACCATCACCGTCACCATCACCACCACCATCATCACCACCACCATCATCACCACCACCGGGAGATGAGAACGTAACGTGCGAATTAGCAAATTCATACAAAGCACATCCAACGGATTGTCATATTTTTTATCACTGCGTACCCACGATCGATCGAAACGTATGGATCGGAAAAACGTGCGGTCCCGACATGTTTTACAATCCGAAATTTTCAACGTGCGATTGGCCAGCTAACGTCAGACTCGTGAGACCTGAATGTTCCCTCGAACGAACGACCACGAGCGAAGAAACCGAACGGACAAGCAACATCACTACGTCTTACGAGAATAAGTTAACGACGATCTACGAGAGAAACGTTACCGCCGAAAGTATGATCGATAATAATAATAATAATAATAATAGTAATAATAATAATAATAATAATAATAATAATAATGATGATGATGATGATGATGATGATTCAACGAAGTTAGCTCACGATTTTTACTTTTACATCCCCCGATCGTCGACGTTCGTATCATCGTATAATTTATTATCTCGTTCGACAGGGTTGTGCGAAATCGGCGAGGTGTGGAACGATTGTACCATCAAATGCAGCCAAACTTGCGAATATTATCGTTATTCGTTATCGGAGCGAGGCCTTTGCAAGGGGGATACCGATTGCATTCCGGGTAAATGAAGAAATGTTCATTTCCATTCAATTGATTTCGTTTAGAAACTTAATATTTATACTTTGCTCGTATTACTTTGGTCGAGCGTATCGTCGTAGTATATTTATTATCGTATATTCGTAAACAGGATGCGCGTCGTCGGAAAGGATTGCGTGTCCTTCGAACAAATATTGGAAGGATTACGATAACTGCGTCGATCAAAACGATTGCACGTGCAAATCTAACGACGGACGGAGCGTCAAATCTGGTACCGTCGTTCAGGAAAACGAATGCGAGACGTGCCAGTGCATCAATAATTATTATACTTGCGACAGAAGCGTATGCACTAACGTTACTCGTCAAATCGAAGGAACTCAGCCAACGTTAGTGTTAAACTCTTATATCCTCGAATTTTATTATACTTGTATCGAACGTTGATAATCGTTAATAATAATAATAATAATATATAATATATAATCGATTTTTTTATAGCACGCTCACGTATGATCACGGAACGGAGTCGTCGTCGTCGTCAACAACTTCAACGACCGAAGAAGAGCATATAATTATCGTATCCAGTACCGTAACCCCACCTGAACGTTGTGAAAGTGACAGATACACACCGCTCCTTCAACGATTTTCGCCTAATCAAATTTCCCTTTACGCCAGTACCAGCAAAGGCATAGAATTTCAACCGGAAAATGCATTATTTGACAAGCAAATACGGTCGATGGAGTCCGTCAAAAGTTGGCAACCAGAATTTGTCGACAAAGATCAATGGTTCGTCGACATATATATATATATATATATATTTTTTTTTCCCCGAGTATTCTTCAAAAGTATTTCTTTAATTTACCTTTAAAATCTAATATATATTTTTAGGCTTGCCATAGAATTTCAACATCCTTTACCAATTTACGGTATAATCCTGAAAGGTACACCGATAGACGACAAATACGTAACGAGTTATCGAATTCTGTTCTCCGACGACGGTCATGCGTTCTCGTACTTAATGGATACGAATAATAAACAACCCCGTATATTTAGAGGACCGATCGACGGGATCGAACCGGTCGAACAGAAATTTTATCGACCGATCGAGGCAAAGATCATTCGCATATATCCCTTGACATGGCACAATGGCATCGCCGTTAAAGTCGAGTTAATTGGTTGCGAGGATATTAAGATTGAAGAAGGTACTACTACCACTACCGAACGATCAACGACTACGGAGGTATTTCTCGGATCGAAATATACCGAGAAAGTTATCAAACCGGGTAAGGCGTGGGTTTTTTTTTATCAATCGTCCTTGCCTCCCTCAAACCTTCATCCCTTCAACACCGTTTCAATCATATTACTCGCGAAAAGAGAGATTTAATTTGAAAAAAAATCGTGTAACAGTGTGCAACGATACCATGGGATTGGACGATGGTTTATTGTCGGGCTCGCAAGTCTCGGCATCCTCGTCGTTCGATGATCTCTTGCCAAATTTGAGATTGTCGGGGCCGGGTATGTGGAGGCCAAAATTGGACAATTTGAATCAATACGTTCAATTCGACTTTTTGGAAGCGCGCAACGTAACGGGAATCTCAACGAAGGGTAACGACGACGCGTGGACGACCGTTTATAAAGTTTTTTACAGCATCGATGGTCGTCGATGGAATCCTATCATCGACGATAACGACAAGGAGATAGAATTTTTAGGGAATTACGATTCCGAAAACGTTCGAACGAATTTTTTCGAAAGACCGTTGAGGACGAGATTTTTACGAATACAACCGACAAAATGGCACGTGCATATCGGACTGAAGGTCGAAGTACTCGGTTGTTTCTTACCTTATCGTAAGTTTCGTTCTTCCATTTCTTTTTCTTTTTGTTATTATTATTATTATTATTATTATTATTATTATTATTATTATTATTATTATTATTATTATTATTATTATTTTTATATATACAGACATAAAAAATTAGAAAAAATTAATTTACATTATAAAAAATTAAAAACTATTTTCATCGTCAAAGCGAAATGATCCTTTGAATCGATTCGATCGAATCATTGATTTATTTATTTTTTTTCTTCTTTCTTTTTCCTCCTCCTCATCTTCAGCCATAGTGACAACAGAATTGCCCGGGCCAACGGTGCCACATATATCTCAATGCAATATATGCGAGGGTATATCAACGGAGATCAATGTTAATTGCAAATGCGATCGATCTCTATGGTGGAATGGTGAAGCGTGCGTTACCAAGCAAAATTGTCCATGCGTTGTTGGTCACATATCGTAAGGATAAAAACAAAATTTAATAACCTAACACAAGAGCTCTGACACGATGCCTTAGAGCGATCGTTTTATTTCATATACGTATATAAAAATATTTTTCAATTGTATTAGGTATGCCGTTGGATCGATCTATGAATCAGAAGATTGTCAACAATGTTCTTGTACGTTGGGCGGTATACCCTCTTGTATACCGAAAAAATGTGACCCGTGTCCAGAACCAGATATGCAGGTAGTCGTCACGGAATTGTGCGGTTGCGTTTGCAAACCCTGCCCGTACGGTGAAAGATACTGTCCGACCAGTAACGTTTGCTTGAACGAAACGTTATGGTGCAACGGTGTGCAGGATTGTCCAGACGACGAGAAAAATTGTCCGAATGTCGAGACGTCGTCCGTTGGATATTTCGATTCGACGATTAAACCTACTACCGCTTCAATCATTACCGCGAGCACCACCGTCTCAGGTAAACCTATCATCGATTTATTTATTTCCCGATTTTCACGTGAGATCGGTAGTCTCGCGATTGATCAATATCGCGCGTACTCGAGACAAATGATATTTAAAAAAAAATGTATGTATATATTTAGTCCCTCCGGCCCGATGCGAGGATCCAAAATGTCCACCCGGGTACAAGTTAGTTGTACGTGACACGTGGAATTTATATTATACGTCTAAAGTTATCACCAGTAGCGTTACCTACGAAGAGATTAGTCACACAAGTAAAACGAAAAGTAGTTATAATAATGGTCATACGAAAGGTACACAACGAAAACCTACGAAACAGTTAGTAAAGAACAATAGTAAAAGGTAAATGTAAATTCTTTATATATATATATATACAACGTGTACGTGTTACGTCAAATGATTTTTATCTTTTTCTTTTTCTTTTAATTTCTTTTTTAGGAAATCATGGACGCATCATCATACCGTCAATCATAATAATTATAAAAGCGGCGAAAGTATGATTTGTTCGCAATTTACATGCGTCCCGATAAATCCACCGTTCATGATCAATGAAACAGAACCCGAACCGTGTCCTAAAGAAGCGTGTCCTCCGAATTATTCGATAAAATATGAAAAGATGAGTATGTACACGACTGAAAAATGTCGGAAATATACGTGCGAGCCGCCGGTACCGTTGGAAGCCATTTGCAACGTCACAGGAAGAACCTTCAATACGTTCGACGATTTAGAGTATAAATATGACGTATGCAATCACATTTTGGCAAGAGAAATGTATGAGAATAAATGGTACATAACGCGTAAGTATAGAATATTTTAATATTATAATATCTGTATCGCGATCATTTCATTTCTCTCTGATTTTATGTATTATATTTTTTTTTTATTTTTATTTAATGGGTTTCAGTGGAAAAAGAGTGCGACAAATACGGTGTCCAATGTTCGAGAAATTTAGTAATATACATCGACGATGAGACGATAGTATTGTATCCGGACATGCGTATGGACATAAATTATTATAGTTTTACGTCGAATCAGGTCGGATATATCGGTGAAAAGTTTAAATTGTTCAAAGTGTCGCGCGTAGGTGACACCATATATCTTGTTTGCAAGCATTACGGATTTTGGGTTATGTGGAATGCGGATACTAACGTTAGGATCGGTATAAATAAAAAATTGCATAGCCTTGTCGATGGGCTTTGCGGTTATTTCGATGATTATAAATTAAATGACAAACAAATGCCCGACGGGATGCAAGCCAAAAGTACGATCGAATTTGGAAATAGTTGGATAATGGAAGGCGCGTCTCAATGTGAATCGCAAGTTTGTATCGACGATAAATTTTCTAATCCTATTCCTTATTATCTTTTAAAAAAAATATATATATATATATATATGTGTATATATATTAACATTAATATCCTACCCCCTCCACCGCCTCCTCCCCCTTCCCTTCGTATACAACGGATTCGTCGTAATTTTATATTTCATTATTATTATTTTTTTTTGTTCTTTCACGTTACTTCACAGGTATGTCCACGCGACATTCAATCAAAGGGATGGGAAATTTGTAATACGATAAGGGATAGACCTTTGGCCGTTTGTTCTGGCGTGGTAGATATCGAAAAGTTCCTTTCTAGATGTTTGGAAACCGCCTGCACTTGTTTACGCGGCAATACGACGTACGACGATTGCCGTTGCCGGACATTGACTACTTTCGTAACGGAATGTCAGGCGAACGATCGAAATATCGATTTGTCAACTTGGAGAAACATCTACGATTGTCCTGACAATTGTTTACCGCCTTACGTGCATAGAGATTGTTTCCGGTAAGTATTGTTCGCACGTTATAATAATATATTAAATATAAGACATTAAATATATATTATTTGATAACATGTTAAATATATTTCATGCATTACTGAGATATTTATAATGACCTATTAATTTATAATTGCGTAATTTTTTACAAATCATTTCTTTTATTAAAAAAAAAAAAAAAAAAAAAAAAATAGGAACAAATGCGAACGCAGTTGCGACGATTTGCAAGAACCCGATCCCTGTCCCGTCATGGAAGGTGTCTGCTTTTCGGGTTGCTTTTGTCCCGAGGGTACGGTACGCAATGGTAACGATTGCGTTCTTACAACCGAATGCCGTGACTGTATTTGCGAGGGATTCGGAAATTCAAAGTTCATTAGTTTCGATAGAAACAATTTCACGTTCCAAGGGAATTGTACGTACATTTTGTCGCGGGACATCGTCGACCAAAGAACAAATTCGCGATATAAAAATCATACGTATCAGGTAATACGGATGTTTTGTATATTTCTTTGTTTATATATTTATTGTTTATATATATATATATATATATAAATTTATTTGTTTATATATATATATATAGAATTAAATATTAGAAAAAATAATTAATATATTTATATATATATATATATATATAATTAAATATTAGAAAAAATAATTAATATATTTATATATACATACATACATATATATACATACGACTGAAATATACGACACAGGTCTTGGTTTCCAATGCTATTTGCGACACTGGTATTTGTACAAAGGCCATTATCGTTTTGTACGAATCGCATGTTATTCAAATCGAACAAACGCCCGTTACAAAGATGGTAAGCATTTGTAATTTATCCTATATATAATTGCTCGGTACTAAAATTGAGATTAAAATTATCCCGATTATCGCCTTAATCGTTGTTAATTATTCGTTTTTTTTTTTTTTCCCCAATTAATAGTTCGAAGTACACATAGACGACGTGAAGTTGAACGAGGGATTGCCGTACAAAACGCATTGGCTGAAATTGGAGGAAACGCACGGGAGGAAGGACGTGAAATTATTAATACCGGCCATTCAATTGGAGATTATCGTCGTTCAATCTAATTTTGCCTTTACGATTAGAACGGCTTCGCGTATATTCGGCGACGCACTCGAGGGTTTGTGCGGAAATTGTAACGGCTATGTTGATGACGATTTGAAGCAACCAAACGGATCGGTATGAAATATAATTTAATACATATATATATATATATATATATATATATATATATAATAATAATAATAAAATTAAGTGTAAAAAAAATATAATAAATTTTGATCCATCGTTCGTCGATCTTTTTTTTTTTCAAGATAACTAACGACGTCGAAGAATTTGGAAAGAGTTGGTTGGCCGATGGTTCGTCCTTAATAGGGATCGATCTTAATTCTGACAATTGCGTTACCGTGGAGGAATCAATATGCGATTCAAGGATCACGAAGGACGATCCGTGCAATCAAATTTTAAATACGATATTTGCCCAATGCCACGAACTTGTCGATCCGTATCCGTACTTGGCCATGTGTCAGGATACCATGTGCATAAGTGGAGATTATTGTATACATTTGGCAGCGTACGCCAGGAAGTGTACAAAGGAGGGGGGTTTGTGTATCGATTGGAGGACGGATCGCATATGCCCTTACACCTGTCCACCCTGTATGTATTTTATTATTTTTTAATTTTTTTTTTCATCTTATATAACGTAATTAAAACTGAGATTAAAATCAAGGTGTACGATTATACAGGGTGTTTCAGCTAAAGGAGGTCGTCTATAATGTACATAACATTATACTATTTTATATATGTATATATATATAAACTATTCATATTATGTATATACACATATATATATTTATATATATATATATATATATATATATATATATATATATAAACTATTCATACATAACTCTTTTTAAACCGTTCAAAGTATGTCATAAGAGTTTGTCGCATTATAAAAAAAAAAGAACAAAGAAAATATTTAGGTGGCCTCCTTTAACTGAAACACCCTGTATAATTCTTATTTATTTAATTAATTTCTTTGGTAGATTTAAAATATAAAGCGTGCGGCTCGGGTTGTATCGAAACTTGCGACGATATCAACGAAGTAAACGAGGAAAAGTGTCGTTCGCAGTTAGGCGAATTAGAAGAAGGATGCTTTTGTCCTGACAATTATGTTCTTCGCAACGACACGTGCGTAAACAGGGAAAAATGTTCGGTGTGCGACGAATACGGCCACGTAGAAGGGGATATCTGGTATTCGGACAAATGCACCACTTGCAGTTGTAGTAAAAATCGTGTTAATTGTCAGACTATCGAATGTTCGACCTTGGATACCATTTGCGACGAGAATATGACGCCCACGCTTGTGCCCGGTACGGAAACCGAATGTTGCCCAAAATATTCCTGTGGTAAGTGTACGCAGATTATTATTATTATTATTATTATTATTATTATTATTATTATTATTATTATTATTATTATTATTCTTTTGTTCATTTTATTTTTTGCTTTTGAATCGCCTCGTAATCTCTTCTTCTTCTTCTTTTTTTTTTCTCATTCGTTCCACACAACGACATTAGTTGCAGTAACGGAGTCTCCATTATGCGAAGATACACAGCAACCGGATTGTGGGTACGGGCAGATTAAGAAATTGCATACCGATACTAAAGGATGTAAAAAATTCATATGTGGTATGTAAAACACGCATATATATATATCTTTATATACAGGGTGTTTCAGTTAAAGTAGGCCGTTACAAGGTACGATGTAAAAAAAATACACGCTTATGGGGTAAAAAATACCGACGACCTTAAAGGAATTCATAAAGAATGGTCTAAAAAAAATTTTTTGCTTTTTTTTTCATAACATACCTCTTTTCAAATCATTCAAAGTATGCCGTAAAAGTTTGTCGCGTCATAAAAAAAAAAAAGAACGAAGTAAATAATTTAGGCGGCCTTCTCCTTTAGCCGAGACACCCTGTATATACGCGTGTACATATCGTTGGATTTAATTGCGTTTTATACTGATGGAGGATTTAATTTTGTTGACAGAATGTTTACCACCAGAAGAATGCCCTACATTATTTAATTATGTTGACATAGAAGTCGAAATGTCGGAGGAACCCGGCATGATGAGAGTAATGAATAAAAGTGGTTGTTGTCCAAAACTCGATGAGATTTGCGATCAACGATTATGCCCACCGACGCCAGTTTGTCCCGAATATTATACGTTGAATAAAAATCTTTTAACGAGCGCGTGTTGTCCGGATTATGAGTGCAGTGAGTACAAACAGCGATCATATACACATCGTATTTTTACGTTGGCTCCTTACGGGGGCACGGGATTTCGGATAAAAATAAAAATAAACCCGAAATTTTATTGCGTTTTAAAATTAAACGAGATCGGTATAATTTCTTCTTTTTTCAACGAAGGAATCGCGTGATATAAAAGAAAGAAACATCAAAGATAATAATAATAATTTGAATTGAATTTGTCGTTATTGGGTGGGACTCAAATGGTCCCACCGTGTGGGTTCCCGAATGACGGAATTTCGAGGTGGGTTTAAAAATGTCCGACCGTGTTAATTACGTTATCAAAAAAAGGTTGGACATTTTTAATCCCAAACGCAACCCAAGAAGATTGTTAAGGTATATAAGTGAGAATACGTGGCGAATACATACGTGAGAAATTAATGTCGATTGCAGATCCACCAAATGATATTTGTCTTTACAATACGACGACGAATACGGGAAATATATCTGGATCGCGATACGTAGTGCCGAAAGAAATTGGGGAAGAATGGAAAGAAAATAATTGTCGTACGTGCGTATGCGAGGATAATGATTCCGGTCCCGAGATAAGGTGTACGACGACGAAGTGTCCCGATATTAAAAATCATCCGGACATAAGCGATTTCGTAATGGAGGAAGTTTTGTTGAACGATGACTGTTGTCCGAGCTTGAAACGTGTCGCATGCAAGGAAGGGGATCAAATTTATGACGTAAAGTTATTGTTTCATTTAATTCTTTTTTTTCTTTTCAACGATTTCCGTCGCATTTAAAACAATTAATATAGCAAATTAGATTTTCGCTTTTCGACCGACACGAATTGTGTATATCATTATAATATGTTCAATTAATTTCGATTAAAAAGAAATAAAAAAAAAAAAAATCAAACAGGTTGGCGAAACGTGGAAACCTGACAATGACGATGCTTGCCTCACGAAAGAGTGTAGAGAAATGGGAGGCGTCGTACAGAAGCAAATCGTAATAAAAGAATGCAATATTTCTTGCGATTATGGTTACGAATATCGGGGATCCGTTGACAGGGGCAATTATTGTTGCGGAGAGTGTGTACCAATCGGTTGTGTCGTAAACGATGAAATCAAGGATATTGGCGAACGATGGTACTCCAATGACAGTTGTATCACTTATTCTTGTCAATCCGTGAACGGAAGCGTAAGTGGATTTTCGTAATTTTTTCATCGCATCAAGCAAAAAAAAAAAACAAAAGAAATAAGCAAACAAACGTAAAGAATCGTAAAGGCAACGTTTGTAGTGAATTTTTTTTCTTTTTTCTTTTTTTTTTATCGATACGTGTACTAAACGTAAATATTCGAATTTCATGCGATACCCTTTAGATATACGTAAATTCAGTAACCGAGCAATGTCCACCGGTCGATCCATTGGACGAACAAGAATTCGTGATCGAGATATATTCTGTTTCAAATAAATGTTGTCCGGATATCGTTAAGACTGCTTGCCGCCATAACGGCGATATATATAAACCTGGCGAGAAGTGGAAACATTCGAACGACAATTGTGTCACCGAAATATGCGTACTCGGAACAACCGATGGGCTTACGAAAAAGCAAGAGATCGAAACTTGTTCCGAAGAGTGTCCCGTGGTAAGGGATTTTATCACTTTTGTTATCATAAAAAAAATAAAAAAATAAAAAAAAGAAATAATACGAAGGAACGATAACTTCGATTATTTCATATTTTACGTTGTTGTATCTTTAACGATAGGGTTGGAATTATCAAGCACCGAAGGAGGACAAGTGTTGTGGCGATTGTAAACAAACGTATTGCGTCTACGAAAATGTTCTTTACGAACCAGGCGCCACGTGGTCATTATTTAATGATAATTGTACGACGTACACGTGCATGCAAAAAGATGATCAGGTATTACGAATGTTAACATATTTTGTATGATCCTATTAATGTATATTTATTATATTATACGTATTTAACGTCGTAAACGTTGGATAAAACGTTTCTTCGAATAATTACAGTTTATGGTGAGTATGAGTTCCGTGGATTGTCCTAAAACTCAGGACTGTCCCAAGGAAACACTATACCACGACGGTTGCTGCGAACGTTGCAATTTAACCATTCTCAATCAAGAAGGTAAGGTATATTTATGGAAATTATTATTGCGAATTAACGGAAATATTTCTAATTGTAACAAATTCCCAGTAGGTACCTGTGATATTAAAAAAATGAATTTGAACGATACCATCGGCATTCTTATCAAGGAAAATGGGGTATTAGGAATTTGTAAAAATTTAGAGCCCATTGAAGGAATTACAAACTGCGTTGGTACTTGTCACTCCAGAACATATTTTGACGAAGGTAAATTAAATCAATTTCAAATATTTCAAGGACGTATTACATTCATTAATAAATTTGATATATATAAATATTTATTTATTTATTTATTTATTTATTTATTTATTTATTTATTTATTTATTTATTTATTTATTTATTTATTTATTACAGAGACATGGACTCAGTCTAATGATTGCAATTGTTGTCAGCCAAAAGAATATCGTGATTCTATTGTAGAGCTTACTTGTGAGAATGGTGCAAAGATTTCAAAGAAGGTAACTCTACCAATTTCGTGCTCCTGCGATACGTGTGGATCAATAAAATAGCTTACGATTTAAGGTAATTCAATAACATTTATGTAATATATTTCTAATGCGAATAATAAAGGAAATAAATAACATAATTATGATATATTATATATGTATATGTATATATATATTATTTATTATTCCGCACAAACTCGTCGGACTAGTTGTAACACCTACGCAGTTTTATACCATCTAATTTCATGGCGGTGGCACAGTGTTCATCCATTGCGTTTGTAGTAGTTCATATTTTGTCTTAACTTATCGTCGAATTCACTTTTCTATCGAGGGAAAGACGTCGAACGGAGTTTATCTTCGGTCGGTAAAATTTGTTTCAATCGCTACAGATAACTGTTTTATCGTCCGAGCGATCGCACTCTTTCCTTTTTAACACTGGTCGATAATTTACCGATCAACAACGATATAGTATGGATTTATTCCGTACGTAGCGCTTTTTTTTCCCCAACACCCTCCCTCATCTTCGCGAGTTATTATCGAGAGATAATATATTTTATTTTAAAGAAAAGAAAAAAGAATTTTATTCAAATTAAAACTCATCGCTCTAACAAGTAACAATAACGTTACAATTTTTCTTTTCCCCATTGTCGATTGCGATTCATTTTCATTTTTCATCATCCTTACGTCTTCTGATTCTTCGATCAATCATTCAGTCATTCGGTTAATTTTATCGATTAAATCAATAATGTACAAAGGATATAATACGAGTTGTGAGATTTCAAGAAAGATATTACGTTTATTTTTCTTCTTTATAATTTCCAAAGAGGATCTTATCGAATTTATCCCTTGCAACGTTATTCAGTTTAATCTCGACTTTAATACAAATATCAGAGTCTCGATCGTTCAATCACTTTAACACGCTTCAAACGACCAACATTAGCGCGACATTCTTGTTACCGTAATAGTAAAGATTCCTTTTTTTTTTCATTGTTCATAACAAAAATCGCATTGTAAAAATAATCTCGGATAACGGAACTCTAGCATCGCGTTCGAATTGACGATATTACACGATTGAAGGATAGAGATGAGATCGAAGAGATAATCTAATGGAGGTGGAGGAGAGGGTGGTGGGTTGTTTAAAAGACTCATCGAAGTTTAATCTTTGAATCTTGTATAACTTACTTTTTGGAATCTAAGAAAGCAAACTCCTCCTCCCTTTACCCCGAGTAAAATAGGGAACGACGTCCATTACATTGCCTTTTCGTTTCGATTGGAGAGACAGTTTTTTGCTGAAACATCGGCCGGCTGATCCGGCATTTTCCAGGCCGGTTACTTTATCGTTCGCCCTGATCCCTCTGTTCGTACCGCGGTGTTACAAGTCCCTGCAATCGATGTTTTCATCCCATCTTCCTTACCCAGCTCCGCCCACGCCCTTTCTCTTCGTTTTCTCCTTCTTCAACATTTCTATATATATATATATATATATATCTTCCTCTCACTCACTCACAGTCTCTTCGTCTTTATATCTATCTCTCTATATCCTATACGTACTCTCACTCTCACTACTATACTACTACAATTACTACTACTACTACTACTACTACTACACCACTTCGTGTACTTCATCTCTTTCTTTCTTTCTTTCTTTATTCCTATTTATATTTATATTCCTCTTCTTTTCTCTTCCACTTCAGTCACATTATCCTCATATCTCTATCCTTCTTACGCTACTACCACTACGTAGCTTCATGTCGACCTTTCGAAATAACCGCTGCCATTTGTTTCCCACCCCCTTCCCGTCTATAATACGTATATATATATATATATAACACACACACACACACACCATAGACACACACGTAGGTATTTAAGCGACGAGATGCGACTTACCGTACGGTTTTTTTCTCTTTTCTCTTTTTTCCTTCTTTTTTTTTTTTCTTCCCCGTAAAAACGTAGTAGAAAGCTCGATTTGATGCCGTTCTTTCGAAGAGGGTCGTCGTCGATTCTCGATATAGAGCTTTGGGATTCCAAACGACGGGAGAGATCGTTCGAGGACTAAACTCTGTCCTTCCGTTGTTCGGTGATCCCGCGAGAAGATGAGGGCGAATAAAAGTCCACCTTTAAGCGATACTAACGCGAGTCCCTCTTTTAACGCGAGTCCCTTTTACGGACTTTTTGCGGCCGCGATACCGAACGAGCGTTAACCCTTTTCTTTCTCTCTCTCTCTCTCTTTTTCTATCTCTCTATCTCTCTCTTTCCTTCTCTTTTTCTTTCTTTCTTTCTTACTCTCCTTTTTTTATTTCCTTTTTTACCCCCTTTCTCTTTTTACGAACTCTTCACTTTGTTATTCATCTTCTTCTTTTACTTCATCTTTTTCTTCTTCTCTTTTTTTTATCATCCTCATTTTTATTCTTTTTCCAATGGAATCGAAAACGTTACACGGAACGTTTATTATCTTTCTGTCGTATCATTAATCGCATTGACAATTGAACGAGGATTTATATTATTCGTTTGGATTAATTCGTTCGGATTATTCGAATAGTTAATTTATACATCGATCATTGTTAATGCAAGGTGATACCTAACGATCTCGAATGGTTTTTTTATTTTTTATACGATCTTGTTATTTCCATTGTTTAAACGAAACTTCTCTTCTTTTCTTCTTTTTTTTCTTTTTCTTTTTTTTTTTTTTATATATATACATTCATCGTGCCAACGAAAATTGTAGAATCGATCGGTTTATTTTCTCGAGCTTTCGTCGATCGCCGATGTCACACAAGGAAAATATTTTTGATTCATTTTAGTTCGATCAAACAAAAAAAAAAAAAAAAGAAAAGAGAAAAGAAAAAAAGGGAAAGATCATTCGTCGTCCCTTTTCCCTAACGTCGTGCATTTCTCATCGTCAATATTAATTATCACGAGCCTATGGTGATTCGAGTGTATTATTATAGGTTAGGTAATCGAACGAAAGAAGATGAAAAAGAGAGAGAAAAAAAGAAAATAAACGAACAAACAAATAAAATTAAAGGAAAAAGAAACGTACATCTTTCTCATAAAATATATATATATATATGTGTGTGTGTGTGTATATATATATATATATATATATATATATATATATATAAATAAGAATGATTTTAGAAACCCGCAAAGAGATAAAACTATCGATGGTCGACGCTCGAGATAATCGATATATATATATATATATTAGAGTTCGATACGTACGATGTATTATCGATTCTTTAACGCGTTAAAAACTACAGTTTTTTTAATCTTTTTTTTTCTTTTTCTTTCTTTTTAACGTCGGCCAACTCCCTCGGGCATTGGATTTTGTTTCCGCCGGGACGGACGCGGGATTCGACGTCGAACGGAGATACAAGTCGGAGACACGCGATCTGATATTCAATATCCCCCAAGCTTTCTCCCATGGGAGTATTTGGCTTCGAGTCGGCGTACGTTTTCTATCCACTTTCCGCAAGTTTCGAATCTCTCCTTTTTTTTCCTTCTCTCTCTCTCTCTCTCTCTCTCTCTCTCTCTCTCTCTCTCTCTCTCTCTCTCTCTCTCTCTCTCTCTTCGCAAGACGGATGACAGAGATCCGAGAATAAAAGGAAAAGAAAAACGACGGGGAAAGATATTTCGATTGTTACTTTTGATTTACGCTGAGGTATTTCAGATTATCTCGAACGACGATATCCGTTTTATTCGTCTTTTCTTATCATCACTTGCTTCGTACCGAATCGATTAGTTTTTTTACGTTTAGGAATATTTTTCGTCTTTCTATTCTTTTCTCTCTTTTTTCTTTTTTTTTTTTTCCTTTTTATAACGACAAACGTAGAAGTAAAACGTTCGTGTATATTTGTATCTTAACGAATGATTTCATATTATTATTTGATTATCGATTGAATAATTTCTACATGCTATACACTTTTGATTTTACGATTTGGAATAAAAAAAGATTAGACCTTTGATAGTCTTGAAAGAGAATGCAATCGATTTTCGATACGATACGACACTGAAAAAACACAAATTTCTATTCCCTGGCACTTAAGATGAAACCCGATGGAATCCCTAATCGCTTAAAAATCGAACACGACGTAATGCTTACGCGTCGAAACTTATCAATCGAATATTAAAATAATACCATCAAGAGAAATAATTTCCAACAAAAAATTATAGGTATTAAGCTTAACGATACTCGAAACGCTTGCGTTCTTTCTTCCCGTTTTCTTTTTTCGTACATAAAATAAATCGAGAGAACGGCAGAGCGACGATAATGATCTTAGTACTACCATCAAATCCGTGGTTTATGTCGTACGATATACAGGGTGTGTCTCAGCTAAAGGATAGCCGCAATACAAAAAACAAAAAAAAAGAAAGAAAAAAGAATACACGCTTATAGGTTAAAAAAATATCGATGACCTTAACAAAATTCATAAAAAAATGACCCAATGACCGAAAGAAAAAAGTTTTTTTTTTTTTTTTTAAACAACACACCTCTTTTCAAGCCATCCGAAGTCCATGCCATAAAAGCTCGTCGCATAATAGAAAAACAAAGAAAATATTAGATCTCCTTTAGCCGAGACACCTTGTATAATATTTGTGCTACCTTTTTACAATCGGTCGTTCGATCGGTCGATCAATCGGTCGTTCGATCGATCGATCGGTAGGGGTAATTATCATTTCGAAAAGTGATTAATCGATACCACACGATGTTTCGATAATCGACGACGCGTGACGTTTGGTCACTAATAACAACGTCGCCATTATAGTCGTATATATCGTTCGATACATTTCTCTTCTCCTCCATGTTCCTTCAAGATTTATTCCCCTCCTTTCCCACGTCATTTTCCCACCTACCCCCTACTCCCCACCCCCTTTTTCGAAAATAGTTTATTGTTCCATGGTAACACTACGCGTACACACACACACACACACACACACACGCAAACCAATCGAAATCCATTCGTCGTATTTCATCGTACGTAGGAAGAAAAGTCGACGAGATCTTTAACGGAAACCAGACTGAGTGGCGCAATTCCGTAAGATATGTCCCCCATCAACCGGAAGTCGCCGAAAAGAGAAAGAAAGAGAAAATAAAGAGAAAGAGAAAGAGAGAAAGAGAGAGAGAGAGAGAGAGAGAGAGAGAGAGAGAGAGAGAGAATATAAATTGAATCAGGATACCGTTGCACTCGTCCCAAAACGTTCAAAACCGACTTCGCACGCCCTTTAAATCGTCGACGCGAGACCGTGACGTAAGTCCCTTCGACCACCCTCCCCTACCCTCTCCCCACCCCTTATCAACCTCTTCTCTCTCTCTCTCTTTCTTT
>OU426871.1:2452995-2465495 GCA_911387685.1 Dolichovespula media
AACAAAACAAAACAAGCAAAAGAAAAAGAAAAAGAAACAAATATCACTATCTAATATCCCCCCTCACCTCACCACTCTACTCCACCGTCGTTAGAAATTCGAGATAAGTTTAACGATCTGCTATAATCATGGGGGTCAAGCTTGTTACGGTGTTTCATTTTGAAATCGGCAACGGTGGTCCAATGGTGGTACGAATGGCGTGTCGTTCACGGGCAAGGGGATAGTGGACGGGGGCGGGGCGGGGGGGGGGGAGTGGAGGAGGAGGAGGAGAGGAGGAGGAGGAGAGGAGGGAAGAGCGTAAGTGGTGGCAGTAACCTGAAAGTTATCGCACGGCCAACAGGGTCGTAACGAGCACGGCACGTAGAATGCAGGTTACCGGTCGTAGAAAGGGACGACGGCATTCTGCCACGTTGTTATAGCCACCGGGCTTATTTACAACGCTACGTACATCGCCCGGCCACCGTGTATATCGATCGTTGACACGATCGCGTTCAACACGATGACACTTCTTCTCCTTTCTTTTTATTTACTTCTTCATTTATTTATTTATCTCTTTCTTTCCCTCCCTCTGTCCCGGCCACCCCACCCCACCCACCCCCCACCACCGCCACCACCAGGCCCCCCTCGCGTCTCCCACCACCCTTGTTAACTTCGTGGTTTAAATGACGCGTTCATCGACTCTTCTTTTCTATTTCCCGTTTTTTTTGTCTCCTTTTTTTTCAATATTTATATATATATATATATAATATATTTTATGTATATATAATATATTTTATGTATATAAGAGAATAAAAAAAAAAAAAAATAAGAGAAAGAACGTAGCGAATACTTTCTAAAATCAATTACATTGGATTAGAGAATAAAATTTGTCCGTTGTGATGCGTAGGTACGTACGTGGTCGAAAGTTTGAATGGGTTACGCGAAAGACGGGAGGGAGGGGGGAGGACGGAGGGAAACGTGAAACACATAAGTTTTTATGCTTGTCCAGATCAAAACCATTCTGTTAATAGTCTAGACCGTTCGAAAGTTAAAGAGGGATAGAGATAGAGATAGAGATAGAGAGTGAGGGCTCTCTTAGAATCGATCTTAACGTTCCTTCCTTCTTTTTAGATTATTTTCTTCGAATAAAATATGGTCGATAGGAACAGAAATGTGTTTTTTATGGTGCTCGATAGGCACCTTACGTTTCCCATTCCTCTTCTTCCCCCACCTCCCTCTCTCTCTCTCTCTCTCTCACTCTCTCTCCTTTTCGTTGTTCGTCTTTCTAAGTTACTTGGAAATGATTCCAGGTGTGCGCTTCGTTTGCTCGTTAAAATCCATTCTTACTTTTCTCAAGGAAAGGGGGCGGGGGCGGGGGCGGGGGCGGGGGTGGTAGAAACGTTTATTCTTGTTCTCTAAGTAAATAACGACGTCGTAAAACTGTTTCATTTTAACTTGTTCATATTTCCTTATTTGGAAATCTTGTTCGGTGTGTACGTAAAATCGGACGTTATCCGTTTCATTAACCTTTTCTTTTTATATTTTTTTCTTTTTCCTTTTCTTTCTCTTTTTATTTTTACTTTCGCGACATTTCTATCCAACCACTACCTCCGAATTTCTTCCGTCGAAATTTGTTCTTTTTTCTTCCTGTATTTTGTTTTCTCTTTTCTTTTATTTTTTTTCGTCAATGCGATCCTATAATGAATTGTATGTATAACTGTGTAACTAGATTGACTATATAACTATAATGAATCAATTATAGGGTCACAATAAATTTTTATTGTCAATTAAGTTGTTAAGAGAATATTGAAAATTTTATCCTTATTTAATATATATATATATTTATCATAATTGTCAATTAAATAGTCAATACTATTCCTTGAGTCAATAGGACTCCTATAAAAAATATTTATTACATATCAAGTAGTCGATATTATTCTTTCTTTCTTTTTTTTTTTGTTAATGGGCCTATAATCATTGGTTATTAATAATTAATTTATCAATCAATGCTATATCGTTTTCGTCAATAAGCCCATAATAAATAATTACTATTAATTAAATACCTCAAAACGTCACGTATCTATCCAATAGTTTAACAATATAATATAATATTTCAATTGAAAAATTAATTAAAGACACGGTGATTTTTATTGTTTCTATTAAATGATATACTTGCAAACACGCGATTCCGGACTTCTTCGTCGTCGTTATACAATTATTTGTTTCAATTATGATTGTCTCAATTGAATATCAATTAAGGACATGGTCACTTTTATTTTTCTATTAAATGATATTATCATAAACACGTGATTCCAGATTTCTTTCTACTTCATCGTCATTCATCATCATCATCATCATCATCATCATCATCATCATCATCATCATCATCATCATCATCATCATCATTTATTTATTTATTTGTTCGTTAATTAATTTTATTCATTTCTTTCTTTCTTTTTTGTTCTTTTCATAAAAATATTTTTGTATCATCGTACGACGATGTCGTACGAATTGCTAAGCCGCCTGACAGATGCATAGAATTTTTCTTCGTCTCTTCTTGAAGGTACTCCTGCCGTAGTTCGTAACGCGCTATGATTTCCCAAGAGTCACAGGGTTACCCGTATATTTTCATACGAATGCGTGGTAAACGCCTATCCCCCTGTCATATACCGATGTAACATAAGCGACCAAGCGCTAAAGTTAAATGTCATTAGGTATTCATTTTTGCAAACCCGTCGCAAGATCACGTAATACTTGCACCGTCAGTTCATTTTCATACGAATGTTCATTGCTCGAAGGATCTTTCCTTTTCTCTCTCTCTCCCTCTCTCTCTCTCCCTCTCTCTCTCTCCCTCTCATTTTATCCTTCTCTCTCTCTTTCCCCTCTTACTTTTTCCTTTTTTTTTTTATATCTTTATGTTAAACGTACGAGACAAGAGATCGTAATTGTTTATATTCTTGATCGTTAAAAGATCATCATCATCATCATCTTTATCATCTTCATCATCTTTATCGTCGTAATCATCATCATCATCATCATCATCATCATCATCAACATCATCATCGATGATCTTACACAATTTCATTGTTGTTCTATCAAATTAAACATATCGAAAATTGCGGACAAAAAACGAACAAAATGTCAATTTTACATTTAGGCGCAGTAGTAGTACTAGTAATAGTAGTAGTAGTAGTAGTAGGAGGAGGAGGATGAGGAGGGGGAGGGGTTTAAGAAAAAGTTACGTACGAATAAACAATAATAATCCTCGTTAATCGCACGCCAATCTCTCTGACTGAAACAACAAAACGAAAAGACAAGAAAAGAGAAACCTTTGTTATAAAGTAAGATACGACGAGCAACTATTCTAAACAGGGTTCTCCTCGAGACAATCATCGATTGTCGATAATCGTCGATATCCCGAAAGAACGAAAGGGAAGTAAAGGAAAAGGAAAGGAAAAAAAAAACAAAATTAGCAAAAAGGCAAAAAATTCCGAACGATTAATAATAACATACCCTAAGGAATAGTAGTAGTAATAGTGATAGAGTATTAGTGGTGGTGTTAGTATCAACGTGTGTATTACCGATCGGCACGATAAAAACGAATAAAAGAAGAAACAATCGGTTGAACATGGAAAGCTTCGAAAGAATTTTCCGAACGAAAGTCGGGATCGAGAATGGTCGACCGTTTGGGGAAACGTAAAGAAAAGGCAAGTTCGCTCGGAAATCAGACGTGGTGTTTAGCTCGCGGTAGGTAAGGATAAGGATAAGGATAAGGGTGAGGGTGAGGGTAAGGTTGAGGCTGAAGCTGAGGCTGAGGCTGAGGGTGAGAGTGAGGGTGAGGATGAGATTGAGGGTAACGGGTGAGGGTGGGGAGAGACGAAGGTTAGAGGTAAGGGTAAGGGTAGAGGAAGAGGAAGAGGTAGGATGAGTAGAAGGAGGAGGATGCTTTTCTCGAAGACGCCGACGTCGACAACGACAACGACGACTACGACGACACTTGCTGGTCGCCAAGGGCAACGTAGCAACAATCCCGTTTAGTGCTGCTGGCGTGTCTGTACGATGCGGTGCGGTGCGGTGCGGTGCGGTGCGGTGCGGTGCGGTGCGGTGCGGTGCGGTACGGTACGGTACGGTACGGTGTGGTGCGGTGAGACGAGTTCAGGAACGTGGCAATGCTAGCGGTGGTGGTGGTGGTGGTGGTGATGGTGGGTGGACGAGGTTTGCGGTGATGGTACGTGGTGGTGGTGGGGAGGGAGAGGGGAGGGGAGGGGGGTGGTTTGGAACGTGCTACCATAAGAGAGTAAGGGAGAAAGAGAGATGGATAGATGGAGAAAGGGTGCCTGTAAAATGGAAGGAAGAGTGAGACGGTGTTATGGAGGAAAGCTGCTGGCCCGGCCAGGATGGTGTTGCGGGGTGTCGAGGGGTCCTTGAAAGGGGTGGTAGAGATGGAAGAAGAGAGAGAGAGAGAGAGAGAGAGAGAGAGAGAGAGAGAGAGAGAGAAAGAAAGAGAAAGATAGATAGATAAAGAGAGAGAGGGGAGAAAGAGTTGGGTCTCGTAGATTCGCGCTTGCGTGTGTTGGTCCGTCAAGAAGGAAGGAAGGAGAAAGAGAGAGAGAGTGAGAGAGAGAGAGAGAGAGAGGAGAGGAGAAGAGAGAAGTAGGGTTGCTAAAAGTTGGAACGAGTGAGAAACGGGGCTTTAGGAGAAGAGGAAGGGTGGGTCTGGGTGGTTGGGTTGGTTGGTTGGGTTGGTTGGTTGGTTGGTTGGTGATGCATTGCGCGAACTCCCCGCGGCGAGGTCACGTGACTCGTACCCCCGGCCTATCATTGATCGCTCCCCGGAGAAACGTCGGACACACCGTGCCCACCAAGCATTGTACCTTGCACCTTACCGGCTTTCGTAGAACAGCCTCAGGAGAAAGGGCTTAGGGAGGGGTGAGAAGAGTATTGCCGAGAGTGTTGCTCCGGGAAAAGAAACAACCCCTACCGTTACTACTACTACTACTACTACTACTACTACTACTACTACTACTACACTACTACTGCTACTACTACTATTACTATTACTACTACTATTGCTGATGCTGATGCTGTTGCTGTTGCTGATGCTTATGCTGCTGCTGCTGCTGCTGTTGCTGTTGCTGTTACTGTTACTGTTGCTGCTACTGCTACTACTGCGCTATCTACTCCTCATGCCGCTGTTACTACTACCGCTATCGACGATCCTCTCGATGTCCTGCCACAGCCACCTTATTTTAACTTAAACCAAACGTGGAAACTGGACTTCCCGACCTTACTGTCTTTATACGTTTACTTTGGATCGAAACGTATTATATTTTTTTTTACTTTTTATTTTTTATTATTTTTTATTTTTTATTATTTTTTATTTTCTCTTAACCAGGCCTCTCAATGTATGGTAGAGATTTATAGATTGATTTTCGTTCTTTTATCACCGTTTGAAATAACGGAGAGATAGAGATAAATAGATAGATAGATACCGAGAGAGAGAGAGAGAGAGAGAGAGAGAGAGAGAGAGAGAGAGAGAGATATTATTCATCGGATGCTTCATTTGATTATTTTCTCTCCTATTAATTTTAAATGTTATTATTTAGTATTACATTTAGTTAATGAGTCGATTTATTTTTCGTGACGTTTCTTTTTTTTTCTTTTTTAAATCGATTACGTTGCATTATTCTTTTTATTTATTTTTTTATTATTCTTCCTACGTCCATCAGTCGAGTACCAGTAAATACGTTTAAAGAAACGAATATTATATTTAATTTTATTACCATCATCATCATCATCATCTTCATCGTCATTCATATTATTATTATTATTATTATTATTATTATTATTATTATTATATACACGAAAGAGAGAAATCTAGGTAATTTAATCTGTTTTAATTTTATAGCAGTTAACTATTCGATTATGGGTATAATAATCGTTTGCTTTAGAGACACGAATCAAATTGCTTGGTGAATCGTTTATACGGTTGTAGTGGTGGTAGTGGTGATGGTGATGGTGGTGGTGGTGATGGTGATGATGGTGGTGGTAGAGGTGGTGATGGTGGTGGGCCGAGGCTAATTAGTAAATGATATTTAACGACGTAATAATACTCTCGCGTGTTAGCTTGGCTATATGAAAATGTTAAAGGCCTCCTCTTCCAACGTTTCCCATTCATTTGCCATATAATTATGAAAATTGTGTTTGTTTTACGGCACCTCATGATAGTTAACACGTGTGAATGCCAACGATTTCTCCTTCGCCAGTAGATTTCACTCAAAGATTATACCTACTTTATTGACGCTATCTCGTTTGCGTTCACGTTCAACGGGGAAAGGGAGAGAGAAAGAGAAAGAAAAAGAAAGAGAGAGAAAGAAAGAAAGAAAAAGAGAGAGAAAAAGAGAGAGAAAGAGAGAGAGAGAGAGAGAGAGAGAGAGAGACAGTGTTATATAGAATGAAGAAACAATATCTATTACGTGTGTAAAATGAGTTGAACGAACGTACATAAATGATTCGTGCAAATCGGTGAAAACCTCTGTGTGTGTGTGTGTGTGTGTGTGTATGTGTGTGTATGTGAAAAAGATGATTTTACGACTACGTGTTCGAACATGCGAGAGGAAAAAGAAATCCGATTTGATTTAATATACCTATATCGTTCGATACGGTCGAGTATCGAAATAATAATTTCGATTTTTTTTATTTTCTTCCTTTCCCTTTTTTTTTAAATCAATAATCGTAAGAGTAATAAAACAGTCATATCGATCGTTGTCAATGTTCTAATCTTAATTTTTGTCATTAATTATTTATATTTATATTTTATATTATTTATTATTTATTATTAATTATTCGTATTTATATTTGATATCATTTCTTATTCGTTATTAACAATTTACATTTATATTTCATATTAATATTTTTCTTATATCGTTCCTCGTTATCATCGTCGTCGTCGTCGTCGTCGTCGTCGTCGTCGTCGTCGTAATAATAATAATTAAAATTAATCGAACGAAAGTTTGAAACGTTTTAGAATTCATTCCGTGATTAACAATTCTTCATCTTATTTCATTCCCCTTCTTCTTCTTCCTCATCTTTTTCTTCTATCGCAATCGTCAATCGGACAATAGCCGAGAAAAGTTTTACAGCTTGTTGTTATCCGTGTTAAAGAATCCAATCTAAATTCTAATGAAATTAATCGAATTTCTTTTCTTCGCGAAGAACGAGAGAGAGAGAGAGAGAGAGAGAGAGAGAGAGAGAGAGGGAGAGAGTAAAAAAAGAAAAGGGAGGGGAAGGGGTAAGAAAGAAAAGGCAAAAATCGGGCGATCGATCGGTACGAAGGTGATTAAAAAATTGTCCGTCGAATCCGTTAGAGATTGAACGCTAATATGAAAATAATAACGACCAAGAAGAAAAGGCACGGCTACGTGGATAAGAGCGAGAGAGAGAGAGAGAGACAAGACCATAGTCTGTGGATCCCTTTAGTGATATTCGAACGGGAATTGGAATTTCCTGCGGTTCTTTTGTAATGCAAAAGAAGCGGTTCACGTAGGACGACGGAGAAAATCGTCGGTTTAAGGCAAGCAACGTGCGGTGGTGTCTTTTAGAATTAAGTAGTTACGACGTAATCTTTCTCTCTCTCTCTCTCTCTCTCTCTCTCTCTCTCTCTCTCTCTGTATATATATATATATATCTTTCTATCTCTCTTTCTCTCGCTGTACAAAGGGTGCCAAGGTTGCTGCTAAGGATCGAAGAACCTTCCCGTTGGTTTTCTACGAACCCCTCGCAGCTTGCTTCTTTCCCGCGAAAACTCTCTTTAAACCGGCGCGCTCCCTTTAATTTCCCGTGCCGCGAGAGTTTATTAAAAGGGTGAACTAGAAGAAATAAAATGGGGGATGGGTGTCTAGGGGGGCCGACGAAAGGGATCGTAAGAGAACGGGAAGAGTTCGAGCCGGAGGAGGAGTAAGAGGTGGTAGAAGAATGAAGGAGAGGAAGGAGAAGAAGGGAAAAAGAAAGAAAAAATAAAAAGACGAGGAGGAAGAAGAAGGAGGAGAAGAAGAATGAAAGTGGGAGAAGGAAAGAGACAGAGATAAAGGGATTTAATAAATTTTGATTGATAGGATTAACGTGGCCTCGATTCGAACAGAGTTGACACTTTAGGGTATATATATATATATATATATATATATATATATATATATATATATATATACTTAGCTTAAAGGTAAATGATATTAAAAGAAATTTCAAGGTCGCTCGTAAAAGATCGTACCATTAATCTTTGTTAAAATTAATAACGTCGACGGGTTATTTCACTGAGATCATACTTTCCTACGTTTATACGAATATTGTGTTACAATGAAAGGGTTAAAGTACGTAATTAATTTATGAAAAAAAGTAAAAATTCTTTTTTTTTTTTTATTTCCCCCAATATCCATTTGTCAAACAGAGAATCGCTTGATTAACTTCTTCTTAACGTATGATTTAATTCGTTAAGTTATTATTCACACGTGTGTAAGTATATAATACATATATATATATATAATTATAATATATAATTTAATATATATATATATATATAGAATTTGATATTTTATTAACATTAATAATTTAATATTTAATTTACATAATAAATATAATTTAATATATATTCAATTGCATTTTTAGTTCAATTGAACGAGAAAGACAGAGAGGGAGAGAGAGAGAGAAACAGACAAACAGGGAGACAGAGAGAGAGAGAGAGAGAGAGAGAGAGACAGAGAGGATAGAGGGAACAGAATAGAAGAGGGCATCGGAAGGAACGGAATGGAACGGAACGGAACGGAACGGAACGGTGATGTTGATGGCGAAAAGGGGGTGCTGACGGGTACGGGTGAGGACGAGGGGACGGGGGGTGGTAACGGGAGATACGAAGAAAGTGCTGAGTGGCTGACGACGACAAGACGCGACCGAAGTTTGATATTTTGCCGAAAAGTCCTCGCATTGTCTAAAAGTTGATGGCGTCAACCCCCCTAAAAGAGGAAGATAACATCTGGTGCTGCCTCCATCAACAACCTTACCTCTCTCTCTCTCTCTCTCTTTCTCTCTCTCTCTGTCTCTTTCTCTTCCCAAACCCTCTCTTGCCCCCAGCAACGCTCTTCCTCGCGTCCCACGACCACCTTTATCCTCCTAGGAGCGAAGGAAACTCATCTTCAATTATTCTTGTTCTCACCCTCTCTCTCTCTCTCTCTCATACTCTCTCTTTTTCACTCTCACTGAGTTTCTGTCTTTGTCTTCGTCTCTCCATCTCTTTTGCACATCCTTCCATTCTTCTTCTTCTTCTTCTTCATCTTCATCCTCTTCTCCTTCTTCCTCGTTCCCTTCTCTTCACCCCCTAATTCTCGCTCTTTCTCTTTCTATCTTTCTATCTTTCGTTATTCTCCAACACTCTTACCTTCTCTCTTACACAACTTACTACTCTTCTACTGTATCCGTTTCATATATATATATATGTGTGTGTGTGTGTGTGTGTGTGTGTGTGTTTGTTTGTTTGTTTGTTTGTGCGAAAGTGAGTGAGTGAGAGAGAGAGAGAGAGAGAGAGAGAGAGAGAGAGAGAAAGTGAGGGAGAGAGTTCTTCTTAACAGCCATACCACTTACCCTTCGTCTTTCTGTCTGTCAAGTCATACTGACAAATAAACGAATTTACGGAATTACCAAAGCAGAATTCATTTGCATTCACTTCGAAATAGGTATATCTACTTACTTATTCCCTACGTAACATCATTTCTAACGTACTGTTATATATATACAGAGATAGAGAAAGAGTATTGTAATATACGATAAAATTTAATAAAATTAAATTATCATAATTGCGATCATTCGCGAAAACTATGAACGTTTCTATCAAATCGATCTCAAATCTAATCCTTTCTAATACTATATATATATATATATATATATATATATATATATATATATATATATATATATATATATACGTGTACCTACATATTGAACGACCAATGTAACAAATACTTTTATAATGTTCGTGTGTATTATACGTACTTATTTACGTAGTATAGCGATCTTATATATATATATATATATATATATATATATATATATATATATATCGTAATTTTTTTTATAAATATTGGGTCGTAAAGGATGAAATTTGTTGTACTATTTTTCTCTCCTTCTTTTTTCTGCCACAAATTTCATCCTCGACGAGGCAAAGACACAAATAACTCTCACTAATTGTCTTGTCAAGAGAAAAATGAAATCAAAGAAAGGTAATCAAAAGAGGAAAATAAAAAAAAAAAAAAAGGAAAAAAATAAAGAAAAGAGAGAAAAAGGAAATAGAAAAATTTATAACCATACCCATCCGTCCACGGATAACACCGGTGTAGCCCGTAGGGGAAGGACTATGGTTCGTTCTACGTTCTCTTTTTCGGTCGTCCCGAGGTAGCGAAGTCGAGCGATTATGGCCGTTCGACTCGTGGAAAAGGAATCGAATGATTTGATCTTTAGGACCGATAAAAGGAAGGAAGGACGAAGGTAAAGTGGCGGAGAAAAGGGCGGGAGGGGAAGGATGGGAGGGTGGGAGGGAGGGAGGGTAAAGCATGGCGACCGACGGCGTTAGTAGGGAGAAAGACAGACGCGAAGAGAAACAGAGATAGAAAGAAAGAGAGAGAGAGAGAGAGAGAGAGAGAGAGAGAATAAGAAAGAGAAAGACATGTAGTAAGAGTAGAAGGAGGGTGAGAAGGGGACGGAGGGGAGCGAGGTACTACCTCGAGGTAAAAATAAAAATAGAAAAAGAAAAGACAGAAAGAAGAAGAAGAAGAAAAGACGGATATCGGCGATGTAAGATAGTAAAGGAAGAGAGTATGTAGAGGGGTAGGTGGGTGTTGGAGGAAGACGGGTGAGGGGTGGGTCAGTCAAAGGGGGGGTCTCGAGTATCTATATCGACGCTATCCCGCACTCGTAAATTGAATGAAAAGGAGCGAAATGAGGAGGCACCATCTTGAAGCTGGAGTATAGAAAAGTAGAAGTAGAAGTAGAGGTGGAAAAGGAGGAGGAGGAGGAGGAGGTGGAGGAGGAGGAGAGGAGAGGAGTGGGTGGGTGGGTAGGGGGTGGTATTTTACCTCGTGGAGCTTAAAATAGGTCCCCTTAATCAATGTCCCGTTTCTAACTACAAGCCATGAGATAAACGACCGGAAATGACGGGCCGATAAGAAAATTGCTTACCCAACGTCTCTCGGCTCAAAGTATTTCTCTCTCTCTCTCTCTCTTTCTCTTTCTTTCTTACTGTCGAAAATTACCTCGCTTTTCCAGCATCCGACTTGCTGCAACACATCTCTACTTTCTGCTCTCTTTACTTCACTTTACTTTACCCCTTTACTCTTTAGTTTACTTAATCTTTATCAAAATTGATGTCTCCTTTCTATTATACTTCCTACAAGATTAGATCCGTTCGTTCGTACGATCGAGAGAGAGAGAGAGAGAGAGAGAGAGAGAGAGAGAGTAAAGGAGGAAGATGGAAGAACGTCACTGTTTTGCGTTTTTTGTTCTATCGTATCTTCTTTTATTCTTTCTTCTTCCTTTCTTCTTTTTCTTTTTCTCTTTCGTCTTTCTTCTTCGTCAATTCGATCCCTAGTACGAAGGATAAAAAAACAAAAATCGTGAAATAATTGCAACGGGGATACGAGCGAATATACGTAGTTTTGTTACTTTCAAAAAAAAAAAAAAAAAAAATCGTTCAGGATCTCGTCAAGGTCGTTATATCCGGTGATTTTGATTTTGACACGGTACATCTGGCTTATTTCGATAAATTATTATATCCGGCCGATTAGGTTGACTTTGATTTCGTCGATTCTCGAAGGACCACGAATGATCTCGATTGTTCCAGACGGGATAACGAGTTCGTTCGTTCGAAGAAAAATTAAGAAAGAGAAGGAGCAAAATAAATCTCAAGTTGAAAGAAAAAGAAAAAGAAAAGAGAACGCAGAAAGAAAGAAAGAGAGAAAGAGAAAGGAATAGAAAAGGAATGAATCGTTTCGTTCGTTCGACAAATTATAAAGTATTTATTCGCCGTTCGTCGTTAAAAGCTTTTACTATTTTCGCAAAACGATAAAAGATCCGTTGTTGTTCGTCATTTGCATAAAGGTCTTCGAACGTTTCAAAAATTTACGGACAGCTGCTTAACGAAGAATCGGAGAAAGATAACGATGCGTTTTCTCGCCAATTATTGACATTTCTCGTGAGTTCTCGTCCCGCTTAAAAAGGGGGCCGGACGGGGAGGGGATCAGATAGGGGTACGGGGAGGGGCAGGGAGAATGGAGATATCCAGGTTGATACGTAAGCGGACATATAGTTTCTCTCTCTTTTCTTTTTTCTTTTTTTTTTCGTTCTTAACGAGCGAGCAACATCATCGATATAACTACACACACACACACACACACACACACACACACAGACGCACACGTTAGCGTTTCTTCGTCGACACAGGTGCAGGTGTTTTTATATTAATCAACTTAGCCAAAAAGGTT
>OU426871.1:2472995-2475495 GCA_911387685.1 Dolichovespula media
TTATTATTATTTATAATAATAATAATAATAATATTAATTTTATGTTACACGTGGCAACGAATAAAATTTCGATCTTCTTGATTTATTGTATATGTATATAAAATATACGTATACATATATAAAATATACGTATACATATATAAAATATATATATATATATATATATATATATATATATATATATAAAAATATGTATGTATATATGTATATACGTAGACACGTACGTACATAAATTGTACGAATATACATATACTGATACATTATAGGCACATCAGTGTATCGGTAGGTTCGATGTTTGATAAGGAATTTCTAATTGTTCTATATATATAAATACATATCTATACATACATACATACATACATACATACACACACACACATATATATATATATATATATATACATAATTTTATAACAAGGACCATCGTTATTGGACATTCGAGCAGGTGTATGTACACATGAAAGTAAGTAACTACATTCTATAAATTGTACGCAAGAACGTTTGCTGCGGGCGTCGCGTCCACGTCCGCGTTCGCGTTCGTGTCCGTGGATGGAGAACGTCGATATATACACAGGTCCGTCACGCGGAGGGGACCTCCCGGATCACTTCGGGGCAAAAAGGGCCGATCAATTTCAAATTTATGGTCCGGCCACGTTAATTAGTAACCTCGAGGCTCTGACGGTGAGAAAAAAGGGGTACTTTCGAGCTCCCGTCCTTTACCCCTCCCGTTACCTCCTTCTTTTCTTTTTTCACCTTTTTTTACCTTCGCTTCCTCCCTATCTCCCCTACCCCCCCTCCCTCCCTCCACCTATCTCTCTGTCTTTTTTCTTCTTTCTACCGAGCCCAACCACCCTGTATCCTTCAAATTACCCCACCCCATCGGTTCGAAGGGCCTTTACCGTACGTCCGTACGTTCGTACCTTCGTACCTTCGTACCTTCGATCGACTGCATAAAAGCTGCTGGTTTTATCGGGCGAGAGTTGTTCCTCGATCTCCCTTCGATATATCTCGATACGTACATACGCGCACGCACACGCGTGGCAAAGTTACACGGCATTAACTGCTAACAACATACCTACCTATACGTAAGAAACAATCGCGGCGATGTTACCTCGAAGTCGTTCCCGCAACGAGAATACCAAAGTGTAATCATCCTACATACGTGGGATTACGTAAGGCTCGCGCGTAACAACGTATCGATTTTCGAGAAATCACGGTTTACAGCGGCGATGGGTGGGTGGGTGATTCGATCGGTGGAGAAGGGGGAAGGAGAAACGGGGGATGGGGGATGGGGGATAGGGGATGGGGATTGGCGGAGGTTCTCTTTCTCTTCTCTTCTTTTCTTTTCTCGTTTTGTCATTTTTCTTTTTGTTTGTTGTTTTCTTTTTTTTGTGTCTCGCGGTAATAAAACGTCGATCGGCAAAGGTATCGTTCTTCGAATGTTCTTCGACGTTTTTAGATTTTATTTATTTCACGTACACACGCACACGCACGCACGCACACACACACACACACACACACTGACGAATAATTTTCAATTTCGTCGAATCGATTTTGACTTTGATTTTGATTTTAATTTTGATTTTGACATCGAACGTGCTCTTTCAGATTATCATCGGTATCGTCGATCGAATTAGAAAGATTGGGACGAGATTTGGCATTGGATTTTTTATTTCTCTCTCTCTCTCTCTCTCTCTCTCTCTTCTTTTCCTTTTTAATTATTCACTATTACGAAGTTGAATTAGTACAAAAACGTGAGAGATATAAGAGGACCAAGCTGTACGATTAATTTTTTTTTCTTTGTTTCTTCCTTGGAACACGGTTTAATCGACAATTTTAATTAATAAGTAACGTATATACAACTTTTTGTTTGTTTGCTCGTATTTTGGAATACAATTTAATCGATAAGTTCAATGGTATATATATATATATATATATATATATGCATGATTAACAATGTAATTGTTTTTCTGATAAATCGTTTCTTTCGTTAAATATAATTCGATTAATAACTCTAATAATAATAATAATAATAATAATAATAATAATAATAATAATAATAATAATAATATAATATATATTCTTTAGACTTATACAAAATTCTCAATGAAAATAACAAAAGTATAAATCCTCTTTCACGCATAATACCAGTATACACGTCGTAACGCGGATTAACAAGTTAATAAAATCAAATCTATAAAGTATTCATTCGTTCTTTCAATTTTTCTGAATATCTACCAATATGTACGTACATATATACATACATACATACATACATACGTATCAATATTGAATTTTTCGAAGAATGCGAAGGGTAGACACGCTTCCTTCAAATTTTTCAAACGATTTACCGATCGCCTATTCCATTATTTTTTACTTCTTTTTCCACTTTCGTTGTCTTCTTTCCTTCACTTTTTTTTATTATACATATACATATACATATACATATACACTTATGTATATATATATATATATATATATATATATATATATATATATA
>OU426871.1:2485495-2487995 GCA_911387685.1 Dolichovespula media
ATATCGGTGGTCTACCGTCGAGTGAAACAAGTTGCAGACGGGATGTGAAACGTTGTAGACGGGCAAGATTGGTCGATAGATATTTATTAACGTGCTATGCGTGACAAGTTGAACAGAGACGCGAGAGAGAGAGAGAGAGAGAGAGAGAGACGGAGAGAAAGAGAGAGAGAGAGAGAAAGAGGAGAGAAGGAAGGGAGGGGAAGGTATGGGCATGCGTATAGATATTGCGAAGAACATCGATCGTATAAACGATAAACAAATTTTTCTTCCCTTTCGTTCTTTTTTCCTTTTTTTTTTTTTCGTTCAATTTGTTTCTTATTTTTCGTTTTATCGTTTCTTTTCTCTCTCTCTCTCTCTCTCTCTCTCTCTCTCTCTCTCTCTCTCGTCGTCCTCTTATTTCTTTTCGTTCGTTCTTTTTCCTTCTTCCTTTACTTAATCATTAATTCAATCATTAATCTTACGATCGAACGATAATCGTACGCGTACGGAATAATTTCCATTGCAATTTTTCATTACCATTTTCATTTGCAAATAAAACAAATATAACATCTCCTCTCTCTCTCTCTCTCTCCTCCCTCCCCCCCCCCCCTTCTTGTTCTCCGACAATTCAAAATGCGAATACGTTAGCTCGAGGAGTTATCCTTTTTTTATTTATTTCCTTTTTTTATTCGATCAAAAAAAAAAAAAAAAGAAAGAAAAAAAAGAGAGAGAAACGTTCACACCGGACGACAATAATTGGCCCTACAGGACGAGTATTATCCTTGCTCGTGTTTCCTTTCCTTTTTTTCTTTTCTATCCTTTTATTCTTTAGGGGTACTTAAAGGACGAAAGATAGAAAGAACCAAAAAGGGTCTATGGAGATTGATTATCCGACGTTAGAGAGATGCCTAGCCCTCTTATCGATACGGAAACTCGCTTATATATATATATATATATATATATATATATATATATATATATATATATATGTGTATATATGTATATGTTATTTTGCCCGCGGGGTGTTCTAATGAACGTACCGAGAGCTATAGTTAAACGTAAAGGAGAGCGACGTCCTGCACGCGTACGACCTCGAATTTTGTATGGCTCTTAAACGAGAAAGGCGGATAGGGCCACGTGCCACGTGGAAAAACCTTGATCGTAGTGGTAACACAACTCTCCAGACAGGCTCACGTGCTACCGATTCTACTTTTCAACGCCGTACCCTGAATGATTGATATCATCGAACACGTTACACATACTTCCGTTCAATTATTATTATTTTTCTCCTTCCCCTTCTCCTTCTTCTTTTTCTTTTTCTTCTTCCTTTCCTTTAATTTTTTCTCCTTTATTCTTTTCATTGTCCAACATGCTCGTTAAACGAATTACCACTACCGCTTGCTTCAGAATATTTAATCGGATCGTTCGATCGTTAGGGATAAAGTTTTCGATGATTGTAGCTTTACGAGCATTTATAGGGGGTGGGATGGGTGGAGGGTGGGGGTGGGAGAAGGATCGTACAGGTACTTACGGTTTACAATAACGTAGAATTTATTTTGCGATCAAATCGGCTGCCTCGAACTGTATAAAATTGTCCCTTTTTTTTTCGTTTTTAATTCCATTCGCGTTAATTCATTATTTTTAACTCTTTCACGTTTCTCCTTCGATTCTTCATTTTTCTTCGATCGCCCAACGTCCTCGTTAAATGAATTACACTACGATCACGTTGACAGATATTTAATACAAATATAAGAGAAATTACGAAGAGAAATGGAGAGGGAAAAATGGGAGAGGGGTCTGGAGGGGAGAGGAAAGAAATAAATCGAATCACTGGGAGTGTATACCCATTACTTTACGTTTCAATCGATGGGTAAGTTAAACTAATAATCGGATTAAATCTCGAATACGAAATCGATCGTATTGATTCGATATATCCGCGATAGATTCGCGAGGATCAGAGAAAGTCGATTACGAACGCATTGTTGTATTATTCAGCCTTAACTATAAATAGATCTTAAGATCCTAGAAGAGGATTTTCCATTTTCTGGCAAATGCCTTTGAGCATGAAATCACGCGGGCTACAATCCAGACTAAAATGTAGGGATAGAGAGCTTTCCCTCTCTCTCTCTCTCTCTCATTCTTATACATACACATACAGACACATATACATATATATATATATATATATATATATATATATATATACCTTATTCGGTGGCACACGACACATCTATGCTCCTTCTCTTCGCATAAGCACCCTAAACAAAAGGGATATTGAGACACTTCTCGAGAAAAGGGATAGCTTGATAGATAAAGACGTTTACGTGGGGATACGTGTAGTAGGTAGATGATAAAGAGAGAGAGAGCAAGAGTGTACACACTCATATATACATACATATATACATATATAAAACTATATGTATAACTATATATATTTGTACGTATGGAAGGAGACGAAAATAGAAAGGAAAGGGTACCACCATAGGATCAGAGGGTAACTTTGGCCACAATGGCGATTTCT
>OU426871.1:2490495-2502995 GCA_911387685.1 Dolichovespula media
GGGGGGGCACGGGGAGGGTGGCTGGGTTGCGTCTTTACGCTCTTGCCCATGGCGAGGAAGATGGGTAAAAGTTTACACCCAGTCGACCCACCACCAACACCCACCCCCACCTCAGCGCAACTCTATCGTCATTTAAACGCTCCATTCCCACCCCCTCCCACCTCATCTTCCCTTCCTTCCTTCCTTCCTTCCTCTCTCTCTCTCTCTCTCTCTCTCTCTCTCTCTCTCTCTCTCTCTCTCCCCCGTCCCTCCTCGTCGCACTCATGACCATCAGCAAGTTTATCCCACAAATGGAAGGAACGACGTCATTCCTTCGCAAGCTTTTCTCATTTATATTATTATTTTTTTTTTGTCTCTATCGTTATACCACTTAACCAGCCCCTCCCCCCCCCTCTAATATCGCTAGGAGATCTTCAAGTATACTCGTAAACGGATTATACGTTCTGCCGGTTGTAAACTTTCGAAGGATTGCTTCTTTGGTTTTTTTCTTTTTTTCTTTTTTTTTTTTGGACGAACGGAAAGAAGAAAAAATTGATCCTTCGCGAGAAAGGAGGAGGAAGAAGCGGGACGTGAAAATGTTTAACGCAATTTTTGGAGAATTTTTCGAGTTACGCTTTCTTCTTCTTCTTTTTCTTCTTCTTCTTCTTCTCTTTCGGTTCCTTCGATCTATTTCGTAATAATTATTTTCTACGAAAAAATTCTTCGTGATTTTTAATTACATCGGTTACGTTCGATACGATGTAATTATATTACCGACGTACTTCTAGAACGATTGTCGTAAAGGCTGCTATGATTTATTTATTTATTTATTTATTTTTTTTTTCTTTTCTTTTTCACGATCTAACGATAACCTTATATTATATATCGTATAATTATGCGCGATCGATATTGTATAATTAATCGTGTATGTGATAAATTCTTACGTTATAATTAATCTTACGTAATAATATATTCTTACGTTATAATGAATCTTACGTAATAAATTCTAACGTTATAATCAATCTAATACGATCGACGAAATCTATTTTTATTTATCCCTCGTTATAACGAATTATTTATTTAATTTTATCCTTATTTCTATTTCGTTCGATTTTATTTCACGTACGCAATTTACGCGACGCATATATAAGGAAAAATTTAAAAACGATTTGTAAAAGAAATACTCACGCGTCTTTTCGTACGTGATAATGGCTCTTTGAGAATCGAAAAGATTATTTTCTTAGATCCTTCCTCGTTGAAATCTGTTTTCGTACTGAACACTATCCCCTCTCCTTCCTCAAAGACTTACGACCTTACCTACGTACGTACGTCGGATTGTTTACGATCGTTCGATCTCGGGCAGAAAGAAAAATTCCTGGAAATTTACGTATTCACCAACGTCGTATCGTTATTTATTTATTTATCCTTTGTTCACGTTCGCTCGATCGCCCGAGCTAAATAATTCCTGGAAAATTTGCGCGTCCTAGCGTTTGTCGTTCGCGCGTTGACCTTCGTACGTCTGTTTATACACATTTATGTCTCCTTACGTATGTCTCCTGTCGTTGTATTTGGAAATAGATTAATACGTACTAGTAGAATTCAATCGTTCACGACGAAAGGACGTTTCAAAAAATCGCCAACGATTTTGTGATCTACAAACGCACGCACACACTCGTTTTTCGAAGTTTCGGATTGGACGTGGCAAAGCAAATTTAATTTGAGTGTCTGTGTTTCTGATTATATATATAAAAAAGAAACAAAAAGAAGAAAACGTGGAAGGGTGTCTGCAGGTAGCAAACCAAAGAACGTTTTTACACGGGCTAACAAATAAATGGTGGACATTTCCCGAAGGATATTCCTCGCCTACGAACGACAAAAAAGGAAAAAGAAAAAGAAGAAAGATCCACGAAGTATACTCGGAGTGTATCTCTAAACGGTGGAAAAGAAACTGCAACGAAACTGCACTGGGTATGTAAGAAATGCGTCGCGGCGTTACGACGAACGATTATAATATTCATATTCGTGCAATATTATCGTCGATCGATGCGTCGTTTTGTTCTCTTCAAAAAAAAAAAAAAAAAAAGAACAAGAAAAAAAGCTATTAGAAGTCTTAGGTCGAAAGTTAATTAATTTGGTACACATATATCCTCTTTTTATCGATTTTCTACGAGGAATCGAACACTGGTGTACGGCTAAGCAAATGGTCGAAACTATTGCGACTTTAGAAAAACGTTTTATATTCTGCAAGTTCGTGCAAAATCGTAAGGATTCTTGACAATGCGAAGTATATACGTATGTACGTAACTTTTTTTTTTTTATATAAGCGTATTAATTGGATTCGCACGTGTGCGTGTTTTACATGTCTAATACGCACTTGAAATATAATCTGATCTAATGTACGCGTTGGACGAGCAACGTACAGGACACGTTTAATCGTGTATATATATATATATATATATATATATATATATATATATATATATTTATACTTACTTTATCCTTAAAACACATTTTATTTATATATATATATATATATAATATGTGTGTGTGTGTGGGAATGAGTGATATGAACGATTTTATAGACAATCTAGTATTTTATAATTTTACAAAACGACTTCGTACGATCGTGATAACAAATTCAAACGAAATAAATTTAAACGAAATAGATGGAAAGCAGATGAAGAAGAAGAAAAAGAAGAAGAAGAAGAAGAAGAAAGAAAAAGCTCGACTCTTTCGTTCGAAATAATTTACGATGTCATCTTCTTTTTTTTCGGTCAACGGCGTATCACGTAGGTGTTTTATTTTATTTTTTTTATTTTTTTTTTTTAACTGATCAACAAGTAAGCTATTTAAATTTAAATTTAATTTGGATTCTAACGACGTTGGAAATCAATGCCAAATTCTTACGTAGGAAGTATAACATATAAAAAGGAGAAATTGTTTTACACGAACAACGAATATATTCGATCTCTTTATTTAATCGTTATTTCGAAGAAAAAGAACGTGTGCGTTTGAGTGACCGTGTGCGTGTGCGTGTGTGTGTGAGAGAGAGATCATATTTAGCTTCGATATCCGTAATAAAGTTAAACCGAACGATATCCCGGTAATATTTGGTAAAACCAGAGTGATTCCTCGTGATCGTGTAAAACGAGTTACCAGATATAGCGTTTTCTCTTGGTATGGTTTCGCCTCGAAGGCTTTGCCGAGACGTTTCGAGCAACCCCTCATTACGTTAGCATCGTAGCCCGTTATTAAAGTCGTTGTTCACTTTTATGAAACAAAGAAGCGCGAATTAAGCAATAAATACGTCGACCCTGTCTATTTTTCTGTGTGTGTGTGTGTGTGTGTGTCTGTGCTATGCATGTGTCTGTGTCTCTCCCTGTGTGGGTGTGTGTGTGTGTGTGTTACGAAAATGACGAGACGAAAGAACGATCTTCTTACGACCAGGTGCATCGTACTTTTTCGAATACCAAAATTTTTCCAATGGATTTCGTATAAATAATATAAACAATTTCATTAAAATTGAATATAAATATTAATTCGAATACATTGATCATTTGCGATACACATTGACGATGATGCGAGGAAATTATTTTTTATGTTTATTTTTATTTTTTTTTATTTTTTTTTATTTTTTTTTTTTTCAAATAACCCTTTCGTTCTCCACTTCTTCCTGCTTCTTCTTCTTCTTCTTCTTCTTTTTCTCTTTGCTTTTCGTTCCTCCTCCTTCTTCCTCGTTTTTGTTCGACGTTATTTTAATCACTTTAAATAAATCGATCAGGCGCAGAGCACAACGCAGCGTGTACCTTCATTGATCGAATATAAATATACACTCTCGTCGATCTTACGATATTATTGTAATATAACGTAACGTATGATGTGAACGATATCGTTACACTCTCACGTAGTATATTATTAACAAGCATTTATTAAAGGATGTTACAAACGAGAGGATTATTATTTCTTTATTTTTCTTTTCTTTTATAATTTTTTTTTTTTTTTGTAATAAATTCTTTTTTAATTTTGCTCTCTCTCTCTCTCTCTCTCTCTCTTTCTCTCTCTTTCTCTCTCTTCAACGTCGTTCAAGTATCACAATGAGTACTAACGACGATCGTAATTGAAAAAAAAAAAAATTGTTTTACTCTTGTTCGCTTTCGGACGTACGTACGTGTTCATTTTTCGTTTGTTTCGTTTCGTTTTGTTTCTTTTTTTTTTTTTTGTTTTTTTTTGTTTTACGAGATATTCGACATAGGAATCGCGAAACTCTCGCTTGTAAAAATGAAAGAAGAAAAAAATAAAAGAAAAGAAGAAAAATAATGATAATAACGATAACGATGTTAACAATGAAACATTTCGGTAACATCGTCCGACGTATATTCACTTCTGTCGTACACCACGCGTACGAAAATATTTTCGAAACGATGCAAACGATCCTTAGAAATAAAAAAAAAATAATAATAATAATAATAAAACATCATAGAAACTTCGACGACATCCCTCGTTACGGGAAGATTCAATCGGACAATGAGAGAAAAATAAAAAAGCCAAAAAAAGGAGGAAAGAGAAAGAGAAAGAAAGTGGGAAACATTTTTGAAACATTGTTCGATCATTTTCGAAAGATTGCGATAACTATGACGCTCGCACATGGCTTCGTCTCTCCTGCGAATATAATTTAAAATCCGACATGCGATTGATATGATAGGGAGAAACATAAACGAATACATCCTTGAAGTATTCTCAACTGTGATTAAACTGGGAATAAACTAAAACGAAATATATAATAAAGTTTACGATGGCTGACGGTGGAAAACGGGGGAGAGATAGGGAGATGGAGAAATGGGGATAGAGGTGGTGGTGGTGGTGGTAGCCAACGTGAAAGGGGGTGGTAGAGGACGGGTTGACTTGTTGCGACAATATATATGGGGTGGTTACTTTGTCCAGGAAGCACTATACTACTACCACCACCACTATCATTTCACCCTTCTCTTGGTCTCGTCTATGGAGACGCTAATGCAAGTTCCGGTTGAGTTGTACGAGAGAGAAAGAGAGAGAGAGTGTGTGTGTGTGTATGGGTTGAAAGAAGACGAAAAATGAAATAGTGAAAGAGAGAGAGAGAGAGAGAGAGAGAGAAAGAGTGTGTGTGTGTGTGTGTGTGGGTTAAAAAAAGACGAAAAATGAAACAGTGAAAGAGAGAGAGAGAGAGAGAGAGAGAGAGAGAGTGGGTTGAAAGAAGATGAAAAATGAAATAGTGAAAGAAAGAGAGAGTGCATTGAAAGAAGACAAAAAATAAAATAGAGAGAGAGAAGGGGAGAAGGGGGAGGGGTAAAGGGTGGCCGAGATAAAAGAATAAAAATTGTAACGCAGGCAAGTAAAAATGAAAGTTTACTCCACGTCCCTTTTATTATCGCTTTGCTCGAAGGCTATGGTACACGCGTACCAGGCTAATTCCGTTCTATCTACCTGCTACCTACAGTACGAAAAGAGAGAAAGAATGAGAGACGGATAGATAGATAGATAGAGAGAGTGAAAGAGTGAGAGAGAGAGAGAGAGAGAGAAAAAATTACTATGGGAACGGGGGTTGGAGGTTTGAAACGAACGAGCCACACACCGCGCTGAGCCTTCTCACGAGGATCCACAATGGGTTCCGACAGGCTAATATAAATCGTTCTAACGATATTCGCCTAACTAGTACGGGGATGCGATTATTTTTTTCTTTTTCCGTTTTTTTTTGTTTTTTTTTTTTTTACGAAACCATCTAACAACGATTTTCAAGCTCTCGCCTAATAAAAATTATGTTCCCCTCTTTTATGATCCATTTTCTTTCATCTGTGTCCCTTTTTTTCTTCTTCTTCTTCTTCTTCTTCTTCTTTCAATTTTTTCTTTGTTCCCTTTATCCTGACATAACGCATACGAAGTATCGTTAAATTATTTTTCTTCTAATAAACGTAATTAGAATGATCCGTTATATTACGTAACGGGTATATTATTTCGACGTATTCGGAGTAAGACATGTTTGTATTCTTTTCGAACGAATTCGTCTTTTTATTTGTTTATCTCTTTTTAGTCTTTATTTTCGATGGAAATAAACGAAATGATTTTTCCGATACGATATTCATACGTATAATCGGTATATATGCAGTATGATTATATATATACCGTATACTATTATAATGTATATACTATAAATACACAATCGTATCCATTGTATAAATATAATGATATACTGTATGATACATCTTTAATGTTATATTTTTAATGATTATCGTATCTTTTTAATGACAATGATAGTATGAAAAAAATATTCCTCGGAGGCAAAGTATAGATGGAAGGACAATAACGTGGGAGTTATTTTATACACGCAGATACACACACACGCATATTCCCTTTATATATATAGATTCGCAAAACCACAGTGAGAGTCGTTGGAAACAAAAAAGGAAAGTAAAAAAAAAAAAAAAATAAAAAAATAAAAAAACGACGGTACACAATAATAATCTCGGTGTATTGTTCGGTAAGTTTTCCCGTATCGAGCGAGAGTCGATTTCGAGAGTCCTCCCGTCAATCAAATTATAATTCCTTAAGCTTTGAAACGAATGCACGTTTCCCCTCCTCGACCCTCGACCCTAGATCCCTCCTACACCCACTCCTACACCCCCCTCCCCCGTCCAACTTCACAGTTCTCGTTATTATCACGTAGATATTCCTTTCGGCATTTTTGCTTTTGGTGTATTCAGAAACGGCGTTAGAAAGGTTGAGAGGAGAGGGAGGAGGAGGAGGAGGAGGAGGAAGAGGAGGATGAAGAAGAAAGAGGAGGACGAGGAAAGGGGAAACGGCAGGAAGAGAGGTAGTTGGGGTTGGGTTGGGTTTGGTGGGAGGTGGAAGCAACACGATTTCCGGTCGTAATTTTAGGTGGATACTTCGTTGGAACGAAACGACGTTGGTGGATGACAACGGCACCCAACGATGGTGACGACGACGATGAGGAAGAAGAAGAAGAAGAAGAAGTAGAAGAGGAGGAGGAGGAGGAGGAGGAGGACGACGACGAGGGATGAGAAGCACGATCTGATGAAGGAGCGAGAGGAGAGATAGGAGATAGGGGAGGGTGGTTATGGGTGGTGGGAAATGAGAAGAAGGAGGAGAAGGTACGGAGGCGGTGTCTCGTTTTCAAGGCAAGAGGGAAGGAAGTAGACGGAGAGATTCGTAGAGATGGAACGAGTAAGCGAGAGAGAGAGAGAGAGAGAGAGAGAGAGAGAGAAGGAGAGGGATGGAGAGAGAATGAGAGAGATGGAGGGAGGTTGAAAGAGGGAGGGTGGGAGGGAGGGAGGGAGGTGTGGGGAGAGGCAGTAGCAGGAGCAGCAGCAGCGTGGCGATTGTTCGAGGCGTGGAAGCGCGCCTTAGATGCGACAATTGAGGTTCCAGACTGTGAACCTGCAATCAATGCTCCGTCGTCGTCGTCGTCGTCGTCGTCGTCGTCGTCGTCGTCGTCGTATTCGTCGTTCTGTAGAAAGAGACAGAGAGAGATAGAATGAGAGAAGGGAGAGAGAGAGAGAGAGAGAGAGAGAGAGTGGGAGACTAGGATGAGGAAAGAGAGTAGGATTCGAGATGAACGGTGGAAGAAGAAGAAGAAGGGGTGGAGGGGAACTAGGAGGGGAGGGTGATACGAAGACTCGGCGGAAAGGGCTCGCTCGCTTTGTCTGTCTGATGCTGCTGCTGCGAAATCTCTCCCGCAGGGTTGCGCGAAAAAGGGAGGGTTTCCTCGAGGAGTTGGTAGGTTCGACTCGGAAAGAACTCTCGGCTAACATATCGAGCGGCCATCGTGACGTATTTTCTTATTTTCTTTAATTTTGTTCTTCTTTTTACCCCTTCCCTATTTACTTTTTTCTTCTTTTTGTTTCCTCCTCGTCGTCCCGTTCGTCTTTCTTTCTCTTTCTTCCTTCGTCTCTTTTTCTTGTTGTTGTTGTTGTTTTTTTTTTTTGTCTTTTTTTGTCTTTTCTCGGTGTCGCGGCGAACGCGCGAGGGAGGAAGGGTGAGAGAGAGGGTAGAAGAGATAGAACGATGTATTCGAGAATCTAATTGATTATAGCAATTCAATATGGCGTAAGTCGTAGGATCTCATTAATCCAATGTAGAATACACATATGTGTGTACATATATATGCTCATTTATAAGATAATTCGATGTATATGATTATTCATTGGACGATTTAATTCGACGATGTTTTAATCGTTTATTATTACATCGTTTTATTATAATCGTTATTATTTTAATTTTATTATACACACACACATATATATATATATATATATGTATTATATATAATTGATATTAATAAATCGAATAGATTTATCATTACGTTACAATAAATACAATATCGATATATACGTAATTTTTAATATCGATAAACGTTATCGTTGGATATAGTCAGTGCGATACATATATACATACATATTATATACGTCACATAGACATGAATGGATATGTAAAACGATGGAATAATGATAGCGATTTATATTTTTTCGAATCATATAAAATTTGTCGAGAGTACGAATCTAGGAAAGTGGAATACATGACCTAGGATTTGTAGAGGATGAACTCGGGGATTGGGTGAGAGGTAGTGGGAGGTAGTGGGAGGTAATGGGAGGGGGTGGGAATGGGAGACGGGTGTGTAGTACGATACATACGATAAATTAACACGTGTCCGCCGGATACGGAGTGTACGGGATCGGGTTACAATTGGGAGAGACAATCATGCGGTGAGATTACCTGTGCAGAGCGAGCCATTAGCCGTCGTGTATGCAGTGTACTCGAGCGAACTTGTAGCCAGGGTTGCATTCGGCGAGAGATAGAGAGAGAGAGAGAGAAAGAGAGAGAGAGAAGGAGCCACTCGTACGTTACGTTTGTGTGCGTGGCACGTATTACGAAATTGTAGAAACTCCAAGATGATCTCTTGCACTTTTTTTAACCCACCTCCACCCCACCACACCACACCACACCATACCACACCACACCCTCTACTTCTTTTCTCTCTCTTTCTTTCTTTTTTTATTTCTCTCTCTCTCTCTCTCTCTCTCTATACTTTGCGATTACTTCGTTAATATCTTTCGTAATATCTTTCGTAATATCTTTCGTAATATTTGAGCCGCTCGTTTGTCAAATCGATTAACTCCATAATCAAAAGAAAAAAGAATAAATAAATAAAAAAGAAAAAGAAGTAGAAAAATCAAAGAGTAGAGAAACGTGTGAACGTGAACGTTGAAACGTGAACGGATGATACAGTATAAATTGCTTTTTGAAATTCTCTATGAAAATATGAATTCGAACGAACGTCGTATAACGACGATGTATAATAATAATAAATGCATGATTTCGTCTAACGATGTATAAATTGAATATGATGGGATTAGTCTTAGGTGTAATCGTTATTACCGAGTGAAATTATTTTTCTACAGGATAACGGGCAAACTAATTTGACCCTCTGATTTTTTAATGGTATCGATTAACGAAAATTAGGGAAATTTATTATGGAATATAAAGGAAAGAAACAAGAAAAAAAAGAAGCGAGGACTCCGTCGAGTGCCCTTCGACGCGTAAATTCAAAGACACTCAAAAGGTGGAGTTGATCGATCGATCGATTTGACCCTTGCGAATGGGTCATTTGTTGCTTGAAAAAGGAAATAAACTGACAATAATCGTTCGTAATTTTGTCTTTCCGAGGATTCGTATCGATCGATCGCGAAGATCAAATAAATTCGATGATCCCAGAGAGCGGATGGATAATTTGTTCGATAATTAAAATCGATTTAGGAAGTAAAATCGAGGGATATGTTTAATGATATCAGGGAGTTATGATAATCTCGATACAAATTAGATTGGTAATTATTCGTACGGGACGGAGATTGGATCTTGGTATAGGGGGGACAGGGTGGGGGAATTTTATGGAGTATCTTGAAATAACTGTCACCTTGTATGTATATATATACATACATATATATATATATATATATATATATATGTATGTAGCTGTGTATATATCTTAGTGTACATGTAGTATTAAGTGTAAATGAAACGACCGTGCGTATGAAGGCTCATGAAGTCCAACTTGGCAGCCTAATGGAGGTTGCGCCGACGATGTTGGCCGAGCAATTAAGCCAGTCAGCAGCGGTCGAACCGAAGAGAATAAATAACGGATATACAGGTGGTTGGTTAGGGCGGTCAAGAGAACCCCGGTATATAAGTTTTACGGCTTAAAAATGTTCAAGCTCGATAAGGCACTCATTCCTTCTCTTTCTAAGAAACGAGACCGATCGGATTGTTAGCTTCGAGATACATATATTCGCATCGGTTACTTTTCCCAATATTCCACTAAGCTCACCCGTCTCGTCTTTACGATTTATTCTATTTTTCTCTTTTACCTTCCTTTTCCCACCGTTTTCCTTTTGCTTTGTACTTTTCATCTCGTTTTATTTTATTTTATTTCATTTTCTTTTTTTTTTCTTCGTATCAATTTTTTATTATTTTGTTTCCTTTTTTTCCTTTTAATCTTCTGTTCTCTTTTCTCTTTTCTGTTTTTTTTTTTTTTTTTTTTCGTTTTTTACGTCGATCCGATTCGATTCAATTCGACGAATCAATTCTCAATTTTGTCTCTTTCATAATTTAATTTCCACGATTTTCGTCTGTAATATTAATTGAAGAAATAGGATGCAAGGCTCGGATAAAATTTCTTTTTCTTATTTCGAAGAGAGAAAATGTAAAAGAGAAAGGAAAATTAATTTCCATGATTTTCGTCTGTGATATTAATTGAAAAAAAAAAAAAAAAAAAAAAAAAAAAGGAGAAGAAAGAAAGAAAGAAAGAAAAAAGATGCAAGGCTCGAATAAAATTTCGTTCTCTTGTTTCTAAAGAGAAAGACAAAAAAGATAAAAAAAAAAAAAAAAGAGAGAGAAAAGAATAAAAGTATCGTCTGTATATAATCTAGAGAACGGGGATTGCGCTAACTCCGATGCTCGTTATTATTTATGTATTATGTTTACTGACATAAGAATTCTTTGCTAAACAAGTAGAAGAGGAAAAGTTCGAAATGGGACGTCCCGTAAGGTTTTACGACATTTAGCGACGCGTCCACTCGACGATCAATCGGGTCCCATAGCGAGAATATACAAGCGAATAAGAGAGAGAGAGAGAGAGAGAGAGAAAGAAAGAAAAAGAGAGCAAGAAAGAAAAAGAAAGAAAGAGTGAGGGAGAGAGAGAGAGAGAGAGAGAGAGAGAGAGAGAAAGGTCCAATCGGCTTTCTCTTCGGTGTATCATCGTCTCGACAATTTCCTGGGTGATCCAGGGCGTTCGGTCGGTTTTATGGCACCGATCGCGGCACCAGGTTTATTCGTTTTACGACGAACGAGAATAACCACGGCCATGATATATACGTGGTGACCTCGTATAACGCATTCCGCAGGACGACGATACGACGGTGCCTTTGCTTTGTCCGACGATTACACTTGGTATAATACACTCGAACTCGTAATTCGAAAGGGTCTCTCTCTCTCTCTCTCTCTCTGTCTGTCTTTCTTCCCTCCGGTATCCGCTCCCACACCCCACATCCCTACCCACCCATCCCCGAATACGACGGTTCGCTTCTAATAAATTAATTGGTTATACCGTAACGCGTTGAATTAATTTGGAAAACGAACACGCGAGCAATTAGTTTGAATTTCAACGTCGATTTTATTTTTATACGTGTATGTTGTATATTGTATGTATGTATGTATGTATGTATGTATGTATGTATATATATTTACATAATATACATGTATATATATATATATATATATATATATAGTGTGTGTGCGTGTGTGTGTATGAAAGTATAGGATCGTAAAGCCGTGCCCTCTCGCTTTCCTACCGATCGCATTTAAATAATATTTAATTACAATTAACCTCCCACCTCACCACCTCCCTACCTTCTCGATGATGGTTAATTAAGGAAATTAAAGAGAACAAAAAAAAAGAGAAAAGGGAAGAAAAGGTAGGGGAAGAAAAAAAATATATTTGTCGAATAGCCAATGGTGTTTAGGAATACGAACGATCGTGTAGTACTGTGATACTTTCTATCGAATAATCGATAGACACGTTCTATCTAACGAATAACGATATTCATAATAATACCTAATAACGATGATGATGATAATAGTAATAATAATAATAATATTAACGATATAGAGGATTGACGTTAATTGTAAAGTTAGCATTTAACAACAATTAATTATAATTGTATTCCGATAACAATAATGATAATAACGACGATAACAAATTCGACGATCGATTATAGACAAATTTAACAAGGAGATAATTTTAGGATTAGAATAAAAATTGTATAAAGTGAGTGAGAGAGTGAGAGAGAGAGAGAGAGAGAGAGAGAGAGAGAGAGAGAGAGATTTGGACAAGAAAGAGGTAGATATTTTTTCTATCGAAAAAACATTTATGTGAATATATATATATATATATATATTTATATGCATATATATATATA
>OU426871.1:2507995-2512995 GCA_911387685.1 Dolichovespula media
TTTTTCGTTTTTCGTTCATATTTATTTCCCTTTTCCTTCTATTCGTTATTTCCTCGTATATATTTATTTGCGACAATTTGTCTCTTTTGTATTTTCGTATTTTTTTTTTTTTTTTTTTTTTTGAGTCGATCCGTTAGCAAAGTCGTAGCAAAGATCGCGTAGGAAAAGAAAAAAAAAAAAAAAAAAGATAAGAGAATTTGTTTTCATCCATACTTTTTTCTAACCCTTTTCTGTAACAATCTTCCTTATCGGCGTACAATAATTTTGTTCCTTTTTTGATTGAATACTTTGAAACACCATAGAAGGAAATACTTTTTGTTCGTATAATATATTTTCTGTCTCTCTCTCTCTCTCTCTCTTTCTCTCTCTCTCTCTCTCTCTCTCTCCCTCTCACTCTTTCTATCAATCCATCTAACTGTCCATCTGTAATAATATTTCACGCCTGGCTATTCAGAAAGAAGTGAACCATAGCGAAGATCCCTTTTTTTTCCCCATAAAAATTCTTTTTTATCCATATATTCCATCTCTCTCTCTCTCTCTCTCTCTCTCTCTCTCTCTCCCTCCCTTTCTCTTTCTCTCTACTTATCTCTTATCTATCCAATCTTACTTCCTTTTCGATTGAAATTAAAAGAAAAAAAAAGAGAGAAAGACAGAAAAAAAATAGAGAGAGAGAGAAGGAGAGAGAGAGAGAGAGAGAGAGAGAGAGTCTTAACGAAAAAACAAGAATCGAAACGATTTCCTAACGTCCGTTAATTAGTCCAATTAAAGTGACGGCGATTGCCAGCTAATTAATTCGGGTATAGGTAAGAAGTCTTTGATCGTATATGTATCTACGTGATAATCACCGGACGAATGTCAGCACCCATCATATGTACAGGTACCTTTATATATATATATATATATATATATATGCACTCATACATACGCATGTATATGTATCTGTGTCCGTATGTATGCATAGAGAGAAAGTCGATAGTGGAGAACATGTTTTCGTGGAAGAAACCTCTTGGAATTTGTATCCGAAGTCCCGAAGGACCTGTTTCCCTCTCTCTCTCTCTCTCTCTCTCTCTCTCTCTCAATTTTTTTTTTGCTTTATCCCTCTCTCTCTCTCTCTCTCTCTCTCTTTTTCTTTCTCTTTCTCTTTTTCTCTCGCATTGACAAAGTTCGAGGAAGCTATACCACCTGTAACCGAACGAACAACACTCCGACTCTAACGGCCCTACCGGCTTTTTGGAAATAACGAGCTCGAACAATCGCCAGGTGCTTTATAACTCTTTCTCTCGTTTCAATCGATATACATACATACATACATACACACACACACACACATATATATATATATATATATATATATATATATATATTCATTCCCCCCCGACTAATAACGATACCCATGAATATCGCGAGAGTTTCTTATACGTAGATCGTTGTCTTAACTGGGCTACGTGAATTTGTTATTCCTGATTGACGTTCGTTTTTTCCTTTCCCCCACCCCCTCCCTTCATTTATTTTTCTCCCCCCTCCACTTTTCTTTTCTTTTCTTTTCTTTTCTTTTCTTTTCTTTTCGAGGCGCAACGCGGTCCGCGAACCCTCTCGGGCACCTTTGTTGGGCCTTGGATCAGGGCGATCTACGTGACTACGTCGCTAATGCGAACGACTTGAATAACGTCGCGTTGTATTTTTACTTTTTTTTTTTTTTTTATTTGCTTTTTATTCATCTATTTGTCTTTTCCTTTGTTATATTTATCAAAATCGTTCGTTAGATCGTTATGTACGATCGGGTCTCTCCGAATCGTCATGAGAAACCTGCGATGCTACGAGTGATGATGTTAATGATAACGATTGGAATCGATGATTGGAGGATTACGAGAGGTGGGAGGGGGGAGGGAGGGAAAGGAAAAAAGAATTTTTTTGCGATAGAAATAAAGGAAGAAAAGAAAAGAGGAATTAACTAACGTTGATAGAACGAGTAGAGCGGTGAACGTTCGGTCGATTCGAAATTAAATGAAATTCCACGTGATTTCGGTGACGTCCCTCTTCGAGAATTCGTCCGAAGAGATAAAAAATAAATAAATAGATAAATAAATAAAAAGAAGAGGACGAAGAAGGAGAAGAAGAAGAGAAGAAAAAGAAAATGAAGAAGTGAAATAGTTGAAAAGTAATTGATACAAGGATGGTTACGAGTACGATTTACGAAAAATTCGTTGATAACTATAACGGACACGTATTATTGTATATAATCGTTCTACATTAAGTTTAATGATCGGATGATAATGGTTATACCCAACTACACACGGTTGTTTCTCTCCTCCTACGTTAAAAGCAATTTAACGTGATACGTTTCGTTCGCATAATCGTCGAAGGATCGATACACATACATACATACGTAAATACATACATACTTACGTACATACATACGCACATACGTACATGCATGCGTGCATACATGCATGTGTGTGTGTGTGTGTGTGTGTGTGTGTGTATGTACATTTATGTTGGAGCAATGATCGACCAACCGATCGATCGATCGTTCGATCGTTTGATCGTTTGATCGTTCGATCGAGGACGCACAAGACTTATTTTGTTTCTTCATTATTTTTATATCCTTTTGTTACTTATTCTTCTTTTTATTTTTTACTCATCTCTCTCTCTCTCTCTCTCTCTCTCTCTCTCTCTCTCTTTAAATCTGTCTGTCCACCTATTTTTGTTTTTGGTTTATTTTCTTTCAATTTTATTCCTTTATCTTATTTTTATTTTCATAAATTTTTCTTTTATCCCTTTCAGTTTTCTTTCCCCCTTCCCTCTGCACCCCTTCCCCCCACTCTCTCGCCCACCCTCCCCCTTCCTCATCATCGTCATAAGATATCCGAAAATTACTCGTCGATTTCTTCCTCTTCAGGAAGGAGTTATGTTAACCGATGATGATGATGATGATGATCATCATCATCATCATCATCATCATCATCATCATCATCATCATCATCATCATCATGATCATGATCATCATCATCATCATCGTACGAGGCATGAGATCGTATAATCGATAATACACTCTCTTTGCGAACACGTCGAATGAAGAGATATTTTCTAACTAATAAGGAATATTCTGGGGTATGTAACGGACGGTGTCTGTGAACGATTATTCGCGACTTAATGGAAGTCATTAATTTCGATACGTCCGATAGTTACGCTGGAGCTCTACCTTTCTCTCTCTCTCTCTCTCTCTCTCTCTCTCCCTCTCTATCTATCTCTCTTTCTCTTTCTCCCTTTCTCTCTCTTTTACTCTGACATACACACGCTCTTGTTCTCTCTCTCTCTCTCTCTCTCTCTCTTGCTCTCTATACCCTCATCGCTATCCTTTTGCACCGTAATTAATGCTTTATCGATCTTCCCTCGGCTACGTCGAAAATTCAAATTTCCGACGGGTGATGCGTGCCGAGTATACATATACATATACATATACATATACATATATATATAGATGTATGTATGTATTATATATGTATATATAGATGTGCGTACGCTTTTACTATGGACACGATGAAGCAGATGGTTCGGTGAAACGATATCACGGACTTTTTTATTATTATTATTATTATTATTATTATTATTATTTATTATTATTATTATTTATTATTTATTATTATTATCATTATTATTGTTACCTATCTCTCTCTCTCTCTCTCTCTCTCTTTCTCTCTCTTTCTCTCTATCTCTCTTTCTCTGTTCTTCCCTTTTATCTTCTTCCTTTATCCTTTTTATTAATAATTTCTCAAGATCAATCGCAAGAGAATTTTGTTTCCTCCGGACTTGGCAAGAAAATACAAAAACGAAGTATTGGAAGTTTGATTGATCGTCATCGAAAGATTCATAGAAACGATCACGATAACGCGGAATGATGAGGAACGTGAGCTATGCGATTTTTAAAATGATTGAAATGATGTCTTGTCGGTGTCGCGTGAAATAAGCCGACCGACGCGTATTTACATCTCGCTTTAATTTCCACGATGAAAGTGATTTTGTTTAGTGACGTTCTATGCGACGCATAATACACACACGAGTCACGATAAGCGATTAAAAAAACGAATGGCTCGTATAGGGGAAATTAGAATTCGTACTGTCGTAACAGTTTATGATCGTTCTCTTTTGTCTTCTCCTCGTTTTTTCATTCATTTTTCGTCTTTTATTCAAGGTCAATCTTAAATAAATTTTCTCCTTTTCTCTCGCTTTCTCTGAGAGAGACGGATAAAAACTTTCCAATGATTTCCAATCGTTCAGGTGTCGTCGAATTAAAAGAAAAGGAGAAACGAAAGAAGAAAGAACTCGTAAGAATCGATTTTTGAAAACGTTTCTTTGTCTTTTTTTTTCTTTTGAAAAATCACTTAATCGTCGTAAATAGCTTCGAAACATATATATATATATATATATATATATATGCACGTACACACATATATCTACCTTTAATTTCCATAATGAAAATGATTTTGGAAATACCGATCTACTCTCCGTACTCAATAATGCAAGCCTTTCAATTACTTTTAGTATTGACGGGCTGAAATGCTTTTGGTATACATGGACTCTGCTAGGAGTGGGGTAATGCATCACCGATTAAGTCATGAAAGCGATTAGCGAGCGGTTAAATACATGGTTTACCGAAAATTAGAATTGAACGATCATCGGAGCCCCGGCAGTCGATGATCGTACTATGAGGATGTATTTTATATATACATATATACATATATATATATATATATATATCATTCTCTCCTTCTGTATCGTTTCTTCTATCTCTCTCTCTCTCTCTCTCTCTCTCTCTCTCTCTCTCTCTCTCTCTCTCTCTCTCTCTCTATAAATATATATATCTATCTATCTCTCAGTCTGTTTCTTTCCATCTCTCATACGTTACCCGACAGTTCGATAATCGATTCGAACCAGACGCGTTAATTATTTATCAGGTGGCACGCGCGACTGGCGATCGTCCAATTAAATTAAAGCAGAAT
>OU426871.1:2520495-2522995 GCA_911387685.1 Dolichovespula media
CAAAGACAAAGAATATTAATAGAATCGATACGTGACCGAGTCGGTCGATAAGCGACATTAATTTTTTTTTTTTCTTTCCGACGATCGACGTCGAACGTAATAGTAATTTTTTCTTTCCTTCCCTTTTCTTTCGATTTTATTCATCGCGAACGTATAGTGATTTTTCGTTCTTTTTCTCTGCCTTTTGCTTTTTTCATTCATCGCGAACGAACGAACGTAAGCCGCGATCGGACGGCGAGTCCAGGACACGAAAGCTCGAACTTTATTTTTCCTGCTTTAGTGCATGCTTCGTGAGCTTCCTCCCCCCCCCTCCCACACCCAACCCCTCTTTCACTCTTCTCCGTTCTCCTTCATTTTCTCCTCGTTTCGTCCCTACCCTTCTCCTCGTCCCACCCCAACCACACCAACCCACGACCCATCCCATCCCACCCACATTTCCACCTCATCCCAATCTCAACCTCAACCTCAACCCCCGTCCGAAATCCTCCAACCTTTACTCTCACCTAAGCTCACAGTCTCAGCACGTTCACCCACGAATAGCAAGGGAACAACAAGTAGAACGTGGAGTTTAAACGGGAACGCGCTGAGTTAATTACTTGTTTAATACGAGAGCGAGATAATTCGTGCCTCGCTCTAACCCGAGCACGCGATCTTAACGTGTTTAGATCGTTGAACATTGTCCGTGGATCATTGTTTTTTTAAAAACTATGTTCGAGGGTAGATGGGATTGAAGAAGAAACTTTGGAACGTCTCGCGAATTGTTCTCAAGGCACGTACGCGTTACAGGAGTGATGTACGGATAAAAATAGATTGACGATGACGATACGTAACCTTGCTAGCAAGTATGGCCTTTTTTTTACGTGCACGCACACGTACGTACGTACGTACATAAATAAATATATATATATATATATATATACGTACGTATAGAGGTGGAAAAAATTTATGATATAGTCATGAAGGTTATTGCAGAGTGGTGCAACACACCATAAGGTTTGCGTTCGTATCGGACCTGTGTAATACTTCTACTGTATCGTGTTAACCATCGCGATGGGGTGTGCCAAGCCCGCGTGTTTTTAAAATACCCTTAGGAGACGACCCCGACGTAGTAACGTATTGTATCTACGTAACTATGTACGTATGTACGCGTATGTATGGGTATGCATGTGTGTGTAAGTAAGTAAGTACAAGACCCCCATAAAAAAAAAAAAAAGAAAAGGATGTTAAGGGCCGTCTAGGTTCTTCTAATCGATCGACGTGAAATATTCCGTCTTTCAAAACTCACCAAAATGTAGCGTTAGATTCTTTCCGTTGTGTTTTTTATTTTTCGAATTAAATGATCGATCGATCGATTAATTTTACATCTTGTTTCTTTTTCTCCGACTTTTTTTTTCTTTTTGTTCGAACGTAATCTATTAAATATCCCGAAACGAGAAATATTATATACATATATGACTTATAGATCACTTTCATAATAATAACATCTACGTGCCATATCGATCGGCGTGTCATTCGACCTGCCACGAAATTATTACATCATTTCGAGATGATTCGACGAGTATCACCAAATCCGACTGCGAGTAATCGATTGTTCAAGTATTTTTCTTTCTCCACGATCTAGGACGTGTGACTGCGTCAATATTTCAAATTCGTTCGAAGATCCATTTTCCTCGGGTTGTGATCGAATTGCGAGAGAAAGAAAGGAAAGGGAAAGAAAAGAAAAAGAGAAAGAGAAAGAAATAGGAAGAAACAAAAAATTGCAAAGAATCTCTACAAAACCCTTCCTCCTCCCTCGTCGTCCTCGTAATCACGATAATCGTCGTCGTCGTCGTTATAATCATCGTCATCGTCATCGTCGTTGTCATCGTCGTCGTAATGATCGTCGTAATTTCGTTTCGTTCACTTTTTTCCACTTCGGTTCGTTTGCATCGAACGTACCTTGGCACGCGATCAAAAAAAGGAGGTGTTCCCAAAAGAGAGGGAGAAAGATCGAGTGAGAGTGAGAGAGTGAGAGTGAGAGGGAGAGGTCGAGTGAGAGTGGGAGTGAGGGTGGGGGTGGCGAGGGTGGTCCAAGGTTTCTCATACGTTCTTACGGTCTTTAATTGACGCGAACGATTCGAAATTAATTTCTTAACAAAAGTGCATAACGCCGTAACCGGCGATTGCATGGTGCGCGCGCGCGCATTTATGACGCGAGAGACGACGACGACGACGACGACGACGACGACGACGACGATGACGACGTATAAGGTTTCTACGAAAGGTTTCGAAGAGTTCGAATGATCGCCCGGAGAAACCCCGGGCCACCCAGTTACAGTGCGCGGTAATTAAGCATCGCGCGTGTGTTAGCATCGCGCTAATGAGGAGTTTATCTTATGGTTTTACTCCTGGGCCTCCCACCCCATAACCTTCTCTTTCTGTCTCTGTCTCTCTCTATCTCTCTATCTCTCTCTCTCTCTCTCTCTCTCTCTCTCTTTGGTTCGTTTCCTTTCTCTTTTCT
>OU426871.1:2530495-2535495 GCA_911387685.1 Dolichovespula media
CGACTATAAAGTCGGCTATGCCAGGTGGTCGTGGTCGGTCTTAGTTTTCGTCCAACGTCTACCACTTACCTGATCGATGGCCCCTGCCAAGGAGTTTAGCGCTTACCGAAAGTGCCGAGATAATTCTACTCTCGATCCTGTCCTTCGTTATTAACGTTCCCGAACGGGATACGCGTTTCAAGATAATATCTTTCGTTCGATCGAGTAATAATTTATCGCGTTCGGTTCTCGCGAACGAAAAAAGAAAAGAAAAAGGAAAAGAAAGCAAGATCTATTTATATCATATCGATTAACCTATCGATTAACGATCGCCTCACGAGTTTCAATAACGCAGGGAAAAAAGAAATTTCGAAGGAAAACAAAATATATATGTGTGTGTGTGTGTGTGTGTGTGAATAATTAAATAAAATAAAATAAAGTGAAATAAAATAAGATAAAGTAAAATTGAACGTTTAATAACTCTTCGATATTTGTGTGTGTATTTTGAAAGTCGAGTAAGTCCATTTTAAGCTATTGATAAATATTTATATATATTTATATATATATATATATATTGTTTTTTAATTTTTGTTTTCTATTTGCGCCAATAGACTTGCCTCAGTTTCGAAAGCGATGACTTCTTGAAAACGTTGATTATCTTTCTTCGAATCCGAATAGAATTGTAAGTAACGAAAAATTGAATATTTCATTTATTTACTTAATTATTTCATTTCGACTTCACATAATTCTTTCGAGAAGCTACGAATGGAACAAAAGAAAAATAAAGAGAAAAAAATTGGCAAGAATCATTAAATTACTAGTAACAAATTTGTATCGATATAGAAAGATATTTATTGCGAATTGATGAAAAACATTTCTCATTTTATTTTAATTCGTAACGAGTATTAACTTCAACAATTTTTTTTCCTTTTCTCACGAGATATACTTGTCCCACTTTCAAAATCAACGATTCATATATACATACATATATTTTGTGTGTGTGTGTGTGTGTGTGTGTGTGTGTGTATCTATGTGTTGATTTAGCATATAAAACAGTATACGATTTAATATTCAACCAAACGAAAATATATCCCCGACGATAAACTCTTTTATTATTATAATCGAAACGATAGACTTTCGGCGATCATTATCATAAGTATATAAAGGTAAATTAGAGTAACGTCCACCATAAAGTTATCTCCCTTATTTAAGTATATTATATACCCCTGCGTCTCGAGTTTATTTCCTTTATCTACCCCGTAAATCTAATACGTAAAAAAAAAAATTTATAAATATAGTGCGTGGACGAGGCGGGGGAGGAGAGGGAGGGAGGGAGGGAGGGAGGGAGGAGTGAGAAGTAAGAGAACGTTAAAACGGATCTTATTATACTTATCGACGATATCTATATTTAAACCCTTATCACCTCGTAGATATAACAATGGTTTCGTAATTGAATTAACCGTAATTGATAGGAATGAAATTTTTCTTCGATGAATTTTTTACTCGCTATTAACTTGGATCATTTTTATAATCGCGTTACGTTTCGACACATGGATACACGTGCGTATGTACGTGTGTTTACGTACGTTTACGCGTACACGAAGTTCGGGATGACATTGCGTGGACGACGAATCATAAATAATTGATAAACAATTCGTATGTGCGTTGTTAAAATTTGGTTATCGTTCGTGGGTTCGAACAGATCGAATGTTATAATTCGTTCCTATATTTTACGAACATTCGTCCCGTTAAAACGTAATATAATTTAATGAATCATTCATTAATCATTCAATGATCATGAAACTTTCTCGATCCATCGCGTACGAATTTGGAACGAATAGATAGAAAGAAGGAAAGAGAAAAAAATAAAAAGTAAAAAAAAAAAAGAAAGGATAATGGACACGTAGAATTATTTCTTACGACAGATAGACGCGTGTGTAAGTTGTGTTTTTTGTTTCTTTACTATCATTTATTTTGTTTTTTTTTTTTTTTTTACGAGTCACGTTCACGTCATTGACGACGATTTATTCGAGAAAATAAATGTAGAAAAAGAGATAGATGCGGCGGCGGCGGGGAGGGAGGGGGGAAAGAAATAGATATAGGAAAGAAAGGAAGCATAAAGAAAACCAGAACATAATGAAGAGAACAAGGTACAGTACATACGTGTACGTAAATATATATTAAATCGACCGATTAACGATATATCCTGAATAAGCGTGATAAATTAGGGTGTCCCATAAGTTTCTTCCTGGTTTTTTTTTTTTTTTTTTTCTTTTTTTGATACTAAATAAATACGCGATACGGAAGAAATTTATGGGACACCCTGAAGTATACGATATATAAAATAATATAATCGAAAATGATTACAAAACAGAACAAAAAAGGATGGACTATTTCGAAAAAGTCACAATCGTAATAAAGCTCGTATGCTCGAATACTTTTTGGGATATTAATGGAAAAATATTTTAATAAATATACATCGTAATGTAATTGGTTAAATGAAATATAAAACAAAATATGGCGACATTTATATAAGGTTACGGGGTTGATGCGAAAGTTAACGATATTTGACGATAACCTTTGGCGTTAACGAGTAATGACACGAGAGGAAGGGTTTGGAAAAAGGGGCTTAAGTACGCTTTTGATTAAGTTCTTCATTTAATTCTTTCGAACGGGAGAAAGTAGGAAGGGCGAGCTAAAAGGAGAGACAGACAGAGAGAGAGAGAGAGAGAGAGAGAGAGAGAGATAGAAATCGGAAAGGTTCTCCCTCCCACCACCCCATCAAACTCCACACCCAAACCCCTCGTTCCCCGTACCCATTTACCGTTCCCGTTCCCTAAACCCCCTCGAACCCCCATCGCACCCTCCCGTCCCCCTGGCCCAAACTCCCAAACTCCTTCCGTCACTAACTCTTACATTTGTCACTCTGTTAATCCCTATTAGATCGGGCCGGATTTGAAAGCCGTACCTATCTACCTACCTACCCCTGCCCCTACCCCTACCCCTACACCTCCCCCGCACCCTCCGCCGCCCCCGGAGGCTATGTGCTCTTGCGTGGCAAAGAGTAAGCTCGTTTGAAAAGTGAGCACGCCCCGCAGGGTCGTGTCGAACACTGCATCCAAGAGAAAAAGAGAGAAATAGAAAGAGAGAGAGAGAGAGAGAGAGAGAGAGAGAGAGAAAGAGATAGACAGAAAGAGAGCAGCGAAAGCGTGGTTAGGGGAAAAGAGAAAAGAAAAAAGAGAGAGATAGAGATGGAGAGAGAGAGAGAGAGAGAGAGAGAGAGGAAAGAAAAGAAAGGAAGAGAAAAGAAAAGAGAGTTAAAATAAAAAGATAGAAAGAAAGAAAGATTGGGAGAGAGAATGAGAGAGAGAGAGAGAGAGAGAGAGAGAGAGATGAGGATAAGCCTGAGGCCCTACTTTTCAGTTCTCGTCGAGCACGATCGAAGATCGATAGCTCTTTTGTATAACGCGCGAAAATTTACCTTACAGATTCCCGCGATTACCCCTTTTCTTTAACCCTCTGAAAAACGATTTCACTTTTCCGACGTTCGTTGTTTTGATTTGCTCTTTTCTATTCTCTCTCTCTCTCTCTCTCTGTATCTGTCTCTATATCTGTCTCTGTCTCTGTCTCTGTCTCTGTCTCTGTCTCTGTCTCTGTCTCTGTCTCTGTCTCTGTCTGTTTCATTTTTTTTTATTCTTGCGAAGGAAAGGGGATGGGTTGGGAGATCTCTTTTCTTTTATTTATTTCCTTTTACTTTTTTCTTTTTTTTTTTTTATCTCATCGACTCGAAAAGAAAAGAAGGAAAGGATGGTTAAGGGGAAAGTTTCGATTTGATCGATCGATCGATCGATCGATCGAGCCATCGTCAAGGGCTCGCGTCGAAGTGACGTTTTATTTCTAGTTTCTTTTTTTCATCTTTTTTTCTTTTTTTTTTTTTTTGTTTAATTTTTTATCCATGGTCGATGAAATAATAAATGGACGGGACGGTGAATTATTATTTATTAATGAAATGTCGGTCGGTGAAAAATCGATCGGTAATGAAATATTTACGATCGTTAGATACGTGCCGGGCACGATATTTTTGACGAATTCTTGTCGATAGAATCAAAAGGAGAAAATATGAAGAAACGAAAAGGAAATTAAATTTTAGCGGAAAGTAATAGATTTCATTGGAGATCGATCGACGACGATTGAATCGATGATCATCGATCGATCCGACGCCGATGAAATATTTACGATTGATAGATGCGTATCGAGCACGATTCTTCGACGAATTTTTTGGGTCGATATAATCAAAAAGAACGAATTAAAAAAAAAAAAAAAAACAAAACAAAAAAAAAGGGAAAGAGAAAAGAAAACAAGAAAGAAAGAAACGAAGAAAAGGAAATGATTTCGTCGGAGGATTGATCGACGATTATTCGATGATCGATCGATCGATCGATCGATCGAAACCGGATGAACTTCCGGCGAGTTTTTTCCCCGGTGTTATCAAACGAGGATAAAGATAAAAATAAAATGAGGAGACAAGAAAAACGGACGGAGTGAAAGAAAAAGGAAAGAGAGAGACAGATAGATAGATAGATAGATAGATAGATAGATAGATAGATAAAGATGGATAAAGAGAGAAGATAAGTGAAATAAAATAAAATAAAAATAAAATAAAAATAAAATAAAAATAAAGTAAAAATAAAGAAAAAAAAGTGCGAAATAAAGAGAGCTAAAAAAGAGTGAAATAGAATAAAGGGGGTAAAAGGGTTTCGTTAACGTACGAGAGGTATGTTATACTCGGAGAAAGATTGCCCCGGGGGAGTGTTGTCGTCGATCCATCGGAAAGCACACATCGACGTGCCCAGGATCGTGTTCTTCGGCTTGTCCGTGCGAAACAGACAAGCTGCAGGCGGACCAGCGACACGTCCTAATACCCATCGTGAGTTACTAATCCTTTAAACGGATTACCAATTAAACGTGTCGCCTCGTACCGTAGTCTCTCAGACGAAGGAGGTGGTGTCAAGAGAGAGAGA
>OU426871.1:2542995-2545495 GCA_911387685.1 Dolichovespula media
GACACGAGTCAATCCAGGATTAAGTATGTGAAAGAAGGAGAAGGAGAAGGATAGATAGATAGATAGATCGAGAGAGAGAGAGAGAGAGAGAGAGAGAGAGAGAGAGGCCATCCAAAGGGATGTGTTTCCTTCTACTCCCCCTTTTTCGAACCCTAACGATACGTATCGAGATATATCCCAGCCACTTTATCTATCTCTATTTTATTTTGTTTGTCTTGCCTTTTCCCACGTACACGGGGAGGGGTTGCCATCCTCCCTTCTTCGCTCTTCTATCACTGTTAGCTTCTCCCTTACCCTTAAATTCGGTCTCTCTCTCTCTCTCTCTCTCTCTCTCTCTCTCTCTCGTTCTCTTTCTGATTTTCTCCTTTATACTCCGTGACGCTCTTCGACAAATAGTAATAATGCGAATCGACACGTGACGACGTTGTCGTAACAACGGCAAACATTTTCTCCTCTTAGAATCGAGAACGCGAATTCTTAGGGTAAAAGGGTTTCTCTCTCTCTCTCTCTCTCTCTCTCTCTCTCTCTCTCTCTCTCTCTCTCTCTCTCTCATGATAAAAAAAGCAAGCCCCACGAAACGTGAATGTTACTCGCTTCTCTTACTTTCTATTTTTTTTTCTTCCACCCTTCGTTTCGTCGAGTACTTCTCTCTTTTTTCGTTTTATCGTTAAACTTTCTCATCTTCCTTTTTCCTCGCCTTTTCCTTTCTTCTTTTCTTTTTTTTTTTTTTTTTTATTTTTTCTTTTTTTATTATTACTTCGAGCGTCGGCGCAATTTCTAGAGATTGTTGTACGTTAAAAATCAAAATTTACGTTCCTATCGCAGTGACTCGTTAAATCAAACCTCGCGTCACGTGCAACACCAAGCCGCATATATTGCAATTGACTTGCGTGCGTATGTTCAGAGACACGTTGATTAGACGATTGGCCAACGATTAGATTGTACTATTATCACCTTAGACGGATAGATAAGATTTATTCGTTTTACTCGGGAAATATTTATTGTCAATCTTCGTTGGTGAAACTACTTTCTCTCCGTTTTTTTTTTTTTTGTTTCTTTTAAATCGTATAAATCGCAAACGATCAATTTACTTATCAAATTTTTTATTTTTTTTTTTTTACCCTCGCGCTATAGTCGCAATATTAATTGTTTAATTTCAATCGTATCGATCGGTGAGATCCACGTTACGAGTAGTGATAAATATATAATCGTTTTCAAGTCGAATTAAAATCCAACGAGATATCGAAATCCGAACGTTAGACGGGACAAAAAGGATCTATCGATTTACTTATCGAATATTTACTGTTACACGTGTACCAATATCCTTTTTCTTTCTTTCTTTCTTTCTTTCTTTCTTTTTTCTTTCTACTTTAATCGTATCAATCGGTAAGAACGACGTTACGTATATAGAGTGATACATTAATTGTATCATCCAACTTGTTCGTATTCAAAGTTCGATGTAATTAACGAAGTAAAACGAAAAAGAGAAAGAGAAAGAGGAAAGAAAAGAGAGAAAGAAAACGAAGCTGAAGACGAAGACGAAGACGAAGACGAAGACGAAGACGAAGACGAAGACGAAGACGAAGATGAAGATGAAGATGTGGATGTGGCTGAAGCCGAGGCTGTAGATGAACGAATGGAGGAAGAAAATTTATATCTATGATAAACCAAATCGAAGAAGGAAGGACATTAAGCCAAGAACGATTAAGATTGACGATCGAATGATAAAAGGCTATACGAAAATTTTCCGCAACGTTGAACACGCGGTACGGAACGGACGCGTGTAAACTCGTGCGGAGTTTGCCGAGGGGTAGAGAAGGGGTGGCTTACGATTCTAGACGAGAGGGTGGGAGGGAGAGAGAGAGAGAGAGAGGGGGGGGGAACAAAAAAATAAGCTTCGACGCGTCTATCCCGAAGCACGAAGGCTTTTCGACGATGCGTGACGTGTGTACAGTAATTGCGAACGCCTGTATCAGTGACTAGCAGTCGATTCCGACACGTGTCGACTCGTGGCAATGGAGGTTGCTCTTATCTGTTCTCTCAACGTACGGCTTTAAACGTACGAGTCTGTCCTTCTGTGTTTTCATTAACCGTAATAATATATATATATATATATATATATATATATATATATATCCGTATGTATGTATGTATATGTATATATACATATATACACTTATATTCCTTCTGTAGGATATATCGTTATCCTTATTTATACCGTAGCTTTGATCAAAGAACAGAAATAAAAAGAGAGAGAAAGAGAGAGAGAGAGAGAGAGAAAGAGAGAGATAGAAAGAGAGTGCTTCGGAGCACACGCGTTTGTCAATGTTTGCCAGTGTCGACACCCACCTACTTATGCAAATCATTTAATTTAACCCCTCCATAGCGTGCATCCCGAGAGAGATCGTATCTCCAATCCTATTCGTATTCATTGCCTTAACAGTGGGGAGCTGCTCTCGGTTCGACCCGTAGCAGCCATAGGATAACGTTTCTCTCTCTT
>OU426871.1:2550495-2565495 GCA_911387685.1 Dolichovespula media
AATGAAATAGACAAGCAAACAACCAACCAACCAAACAAACAAAGAAACAAAATAACCAAACAAACAAACAACGAAACAAGCAAGCGAGCAAACGGTAACGGGGAGGTGGTCGTTCAGCTTGTTGTTCGGTGCGTTTATCAAAACTCTTTATTGCCGTTCCTAACACCGTTTTATTCAAAGCGAGAACTTTTGCATTGTACGCATCGCGCTTGGAAAAGTGCACCATGGCGTGCTTCAGTTTTATATATACATATATATATATATGTATGTATGTATGTATGTATGTATATATAATAACCTGAATGGTTTGTGTTTTATGATTACCCAGAGCCGCGAGAAAATATGCGTTACGACACGTCGACGCGTCCATGTTTTGCCATTCCTCCTCCTCCTCCTCCTCCACCTCTTCCTCCTCCTCCTCCTCCTCCACCTCTTCCTCCTCCTCCACCTCCTCCTCCACCTCTTTATCCTCTTCAACCTCCTCCTCCTCCACCTCCACCTCTTCATCCTTCTCCTCCCTCCTCTTCATGCCCTCTCTTTCTCGAGCTATAACATACTAGTTGTTGTTCTTTCTCTCTCTCTCTCTCTCTCTCTCTCTCTCTCTCTCTCTCTTTCTCTTTCTCTTTCTATTTCTCTTTTTCTTTCTCTTTCTCTTTCTCATTCGTCCCATTCGAACAAGCAACGTCTCCCCCCAAAAGCAAAATCCCCCCCCCCGAAGAGGCCTCCACAAGGGTGCTGTTTTTTCATTTGACGCGTTTTCCCTCTTTTCCCTCTCGTCCCACCCACTTTTGCCCTTCGAAACCTCGTTTTCTTCTCTTTTTTACGAAACTCTGGAATTCGACTACGACGACTACGAGGACGAGGACGACTACGACGAGGACGAGGACGAGGACGATGACGAGAACGAGGACGAGGATAATATTAACATTTTGTTCTCGAATTTTTTATCATATATCTGTTATCGAGGATGATACGTAATCCTTGATTTTTATATCTCGATGGACGTTAATTAAGGAATCTTTTGTTGTATATTTTTCTTTTTTTTTTTTTTTTTTATTGAAACTCGATCGATAATCCCTGCAAAATATGAGAACATTTTTCGTTCGTATTGGATTTATTCGTTAGTTTCTTTTTTTTTTTTATTAATTAATTTATTCATTCATTCGTTTGTTTAATAATCTATTTGTTTTATATAATCGATTGTTAAGTAGTTATTAAATCGTTGGAAATAATTTATTACTTTCTATTACCATCTAGTAGTTATCTGTTATCGTATATCGCAATTATCTATTCATTAATAGAAATTCAAAGACTTTTAAGAGTAGAAAAAAATAAAAAGAAAGAAGAGAGAAAAGAGATCAAAGAAAGGAAAAATCAAAATTACCATATAAATTCTTTCTCCACCATATCAAAACCATAAATCGATATAATTATGCAAATCAAATTAATAATGATTATTATTAAATTAAAACTAACATGTTTTTCATTTCCGAATCTCTCGAACGTAACGTGCTAATGATCTTTCGACATCGAACGAAAATAAACGTGAAGGAAAAGTGAAGAGAAAAAGAAAAAGAAAACATATTACGAAAATCTCGATCCCAATCTCGATCTCGATCTCGTTTCCCCCGATTCCTTCCCACCCTTGGCCGCCGCACCTCCTCCCACCACCACCCCCGCAAATTATAATAATCGGCAAGGCCATAATTCTCATTCGGCCGTGAGTTTATGTCAGAATATATATATATATATTTTTTTTTTTTTTTTAACACGTAATGGCGTAACGATTAATTAAAGCGATAAAGGTCACCTTAGGCCTCAAGCTCGTAATTTTCAACGAACGAACGAACGAGAACGTACGTACGAACCTAACGTAACGTAACGTAACGTACGTCCACCTATACGGATTATAAATTATTACGCTCTGCGAAATATATATATATATATATATAGCTAACGAAAATTATAGGTAAACGGCCGATTGTTCGAGAGACAAAAAGCTAGTTGGCGGGTCTGCGTAAAATGAAAATTAAGTACCCCTCACCCCGTTCAACCCCGTTCTCTTCTCTCTCAACCCCTTTCTCTCTCTCTCTCTCTCTCTATATATATATATATATATATATATATATATATATATATATATATAGGTGTTCTCTCTGTACTTTTCGTCGGTAACCGTGCACGGCGCGTAGATGAAATTTCACAGAACCGTCGAGCGTGTTCAACATACTCGGTATAACGGCCGTGTTATTCTGCTAATGCTTCGTGCACTGTCCGTCTATTCGCACTTTTATTCATGAACCACGCGATACGGTTATGCATATTATGATCGTTTACTCGTGTACACACGTACACACACATGCACACACACATACACACACATATATATATAAATATATAAATATATATATATATATATTATGTAAGATGGACAGGTAATTGTTACATTTATTATGTATGACATAAAACATAATATAATAATAATTGCGACAATTTAAAAAGATAGACAGAAAGACGGACGGACTGACGGACGAACGGACGGATGGAGATATCAAGAGACATTAAAAATAATAATAATAATAATAATAATAATATGAAAGAATTGATATATCAATACGCGAATAAATATATATATATATATATATATATAATATGTATCCATGTACACACGTACATATATAAGAATTCATATCTATCCAACATTTAGTATGTCTACTATGGTCGCATTAGTTTCTCCGGAAGTGAAAAGGAACGAGGGTTAAAATTGCTCTCTTGCGGGGAACCGTTAAGTGCAGCACGACATAAATTAACTGGCGATATTACGACGGAGACACGAGAAAATATTATTGCAGCCGATCCGACGGAAGATTCGCATGGAGAGAATGAAAGAGAGAGAAAGAGAGAGAGAGAATAAGAAGAGGACCAGAGTTCTTCCACTCGATAATAAAATGCTCTCTTTGTCCCCTACTTTCATTCTCGGAGTATAGTGCTTCCGTGTGACAGAAATCTTTTTCTTTATTTCCCTCTCTCTCTCTCTCTCTTTTTATCTGTCTATTTTCTTTTTCTTTATTTCACTCTTTCCTATTCGTTCGTACATGCCTCTCTCTTTCTCTCTTATTCTTCTTTTTTTCTTTCTCTCTCTCTCTCTCTTTCTCTCTCTGTATACATAGGTACATATTGAAAGGATCTCGACAAGGAGTTCCATGTCCTCGCGAGAAACGAGGGAACGACGTGGAACGTCGAAGGACTTTTCTCTACAAGAAAGACAAGACTTGTCTCTTTCTGAATTTTTCTACGTATGTATGTATGTATGTATGTATGTATGTATTATTGTATGTATTATACATCGGGTAGAAGACCTTTTCTCGTTGAATTTATATATATATATATTGTATTATATTTTTCTATTTCTTTTTCGTTATCTCTTCGTTCGTTTTGTTTTACATTTTTCCTGATTATCCTATCGCAACGGTCTTCAGGATATTTCATTTCTTTTCAATCCAATTGGAAACGTGGTAGGTGTGTGTTATACGTGATTATATTATAAAAAAAAGAAAAAAAGAAATAAATTTTTGTTCATTTCACTATGTAAGAAAATTAATCGTTATATCCTATCACGAATTTGGTCGTGTTTATATATTTATTCATTTGTATTATTTAATTATAAGCTAAATTCGTCGTATCACACGACTTATATAGTCAAATTTACTTTAGTTCTCCAGTACGAAGTTAATATAATTAAACATTTTTTTAGTATACACACATATATATATATATATATATATATAATAACAATGATATTGTATTTGTTATGATACATAATTCATATAAATTAATATCATCCAGATAAATTGACGTAAACTTTACAAGATATCCAATTGAATATCTAAATATATATTTACACATATATACATATACACATACATACATATGTATCATGTGCATAGGTTCTTCAAATAATCGAGGAATCGTAAGAATCGTTATACGCCGATAATTCTTTGACGATAACGTATCCAGATATTTATTTATTGTCCGTTTATACTATAACAAATAGAAATGATACTATCGAAATGATTTCGTCTACCCCGTAGTAAAATATCGTAGATTAAACGCAGGGAGAAATTTAAACGTGTGCGAACGAACGACAACGTCTACGGTGGAAGGATGGGAGGGTGTACGCCCCGTATGTACTACTATCTCGCATTGAAGGGAGGAACGGGGAGGTTCGCCGGATATACAATGGGCATGAAATCCGAAAAAGAGGGGAAACTGCGGATAATTGGCCGGAGCCAGTTTGCACGCCGTCAAATCGTGAGGTCAATCCGCTCGCTCGCACGGTGATCTCTCCTCTCGTTTCTCTATTCTTTCTCTTTCCCACCCTCGAACGAAATTGAACAAGGGATATATATATATATATATATATATATATATATATATGTAGAGAGAGAGAGAGATGGAATGAAAATCGAGGTCGAACAGGGAATATGGACGACGTGGTCATTCGCCAGGATCCTCTACGTCATCGTACCGTACGTTTTCTATGTACGTACACGTGCTTTTGTATGTACCGGAATCGATTGCGAGTTCTCTCGATTTTTTTTTCTCTCCCTGCTCTCGCTCGCTCGATCCCTCTCTCTCTCTCTCTCTCTCTCTCTCTCTTTTTCTCGATGTAGGTCTCTTTTCTTTTTTGTTTTTTTTTTTTGATTCTTTTTCCAAATAGAGTAAAAAAAGAAATAGTCAGTATTCGACAGTCATTGTCAAATGTTATTGGGGAATTGCCTATCCGAAGATTTACTTGTGATTTCTATCTTTTCTCTCCTCTCTGTCTTTCTCTCTCTCTCTCTCTCTCGATGCGTGTGTGTTTGCATGCTTATGTGCGTGCGTGCTTGTGCATGTTCGTGTATCTTTATTTGTCTGAAAATAAAATTGAAAAATTTTGCTCATAACACTCTCTTAAGCATTCCGGAGATAATAATTTCTGTTTTCTTTTGTATATATATACATATATATATATATATATTTTTATATATATATATATGTAAATAATGGAAATTATTGGAAGGAAATATTTTGGAAATGTTCATGTGCATCGAGAAACTCTTGGATCGAATATGAAATGATATAAGAAAGAACACAAAACGTGTTCTTATATATATATATATATATATATTTAATAATTATATGTATGTGTATATATAATAATTATCCATTAAATTTATATAATATACAATAACATATTTAAATATAAATGTGTTATACTTGTACGTATATACATATACACATTGAAATGTTATTAATAACACAGAAATTATTATTATATATATATATATATTTGTGTGTGTGTGTAGTAGTAGTAGTAGTGTAGAAATTATTTAAAGCATATTATATTTCGCAAATATTTTTGTCGATGGTAAAACGCTTAGATCGAATAATAATAATAACGATAAAAACAACAACAACAATAATAATTATAAAAATAATAATAATGATGATGATGATGACGACGACGATATAAAAAAAAAAAAAAAAAAAAAGAAAATACGGAACAAAGGAAAGCAAAACGAAAGAGAAAGAAAGAGGGGAAAAAAAAGGGATAATAAAGAAAGAAATTATGAGAAAATTAATTCGCGAGGACAGCGCTTAATGTACGTACACGAGAATTCTACCTTTCATACGTGGCGAACGAGCGGATAGCACGTAGTCCTCGCATTATTTATGAGATTACCGGAGATTATAGGAAACGTGATTCCGATGCCGAGTAGCTTGCTTGCTCCCAAGAGCGATTATCGTATGGCGTGTTGTAGTGTGGGTAATACGTGATCGACGTCCCGACGCCGCGATGCAACGTGCGTGGTTTTGAAAAGGAAAAGAAAAAAAAAAAATAAATAAAATACAAAATAAAATAAAAATGAATGGCCAAAAGAACAAGAAAGAAAGAAAGGAAAGAACAAAAAATTTCGCTTGCGAAGTTGCAAAGTCGTTTAATAAATCCGCGAGGGATGTTGAGAAGGGGAAAAAGGAAATATTCATCGCCCCTCATCTTCATTTTCTATTATCTTCAATTTTTGTAATTTTTAATTCTTTTAATTTTTTTAACTTTTAACCTTTAATCTGATCTACACCCCGTCAAATAATGTTGCGAGAGATTGCGACATCGCTCGTCCATTTAATTTCCATTTTCCTTGTTTCTTGCTTCCTTTTCTATTTTGTTTTTCTTTTGGTTTTTTTCTTTTTGTTTTTCCATTACTTTCGTTTTTATTTTCCTTCCTTTTCATTATGTTCTGATCTTTATTAACTTTTGTCGATCGTTGAGCTATAATAATAATAATAAAAAAAAAAAAAAAAAAGAAAAAAATAATAATAATGACAATAATAATAACAAGAAATATACAGTTTTAATAGAACTATGTTTTACTTAAAAATAAATATACAAATGTGTCATACAAATGGTAATAACACCTACTATGTTTCATTGAAAGATAAAAATATACAAGAGCTGTTTAACATTTCTTTTTGATTCTTTTCACTTTTCCTTTCTTTCCTTTTTCTTTTCGATTTAGTTATAGTCACTATCTTTCCATTTTATCGAACAATATTAACATAAAACGTGTCAAATGTAAATAAGATTTACCATGGCGAAGGGAAACGACGTCGACTTTTTTTTTTTGTTTTCTCAGCATGACACGCAGTCTCTCTCTCTCTCTCTCTCTCTCTCCCTCTCTAAACTCGTCTATCACGCGTGTCTATTATGCGTCCATAGAGCCGCGAGAAAGATACACACGAGGGCAACACTAATCTTAGCTGCTCTTAGGGTGGATTCGTCGTGGTATTGCCACTCCGATAAATAAATCAACTCGTAAGCAGGCAACATTAGGGTCCTGTGGTGTGTACGCTGCTCACGCCCCACGTACCACCTTTTACGTCTTTCTATTTCTTTCTTTCTTCAATGGTCATGCTAAATTTTCTCTCTCTCTCTCTCTCTCTCTCTCTCTCTCTCTCTCTCTCTCTCTCTCCTTTGTCCTGTTCTTTTTTTCGTTCTCTGTTATGGGATTTACGTGCTACGCTTTAAATATTGAATTGTGACTGTTATAATATTTATTTCTAAATTGTTCACTAAAATGCTTTCGTTTATCCCATCATTATTTCCATCGTTATTTTCTTTATACGATTAATATCATAAATTATTTATTTTTATTGATATATATATATATTAAATTTTTCTTATTATTATTATTATTACTATTATTATTATTATTATTATTATTATTATTATTATTATTATTATTATTATTATTATTATTATTATTATTATTATTATTATTATTATTATTATTATTATTATTATTATTATTATTATTATTATTATTATTATTATTATTATTATTATTATTATTATTATTATTATTATTATTATTATTATTATTATTATTATTATTATTGTAAGTAAAAAGTATAATTATTATTATTATCATTTAAGATTTAACCAGAGATTATAATTATTATGTGTCATTAATGTGATTTAACGTCGTATCATTGTCATCATCATCATCATTATTATTACTATTTTTATTATTATTGTGGATTAAAATTTGTCATTACTATTTTGAATTATTAGTATTATTATTATTATTATTATTATTATTATTATTATTATTATTATTATTAGTATTATTATTATTATTATTATTATTATTATTAATATGAATTGATGTTGCTATTATTATTGTGGATTTAATATTTGTCGTTATTATTTTGATTAAGAATTTTTCTATAATAAGAATGATATTATTATCATTGTTATCATGAATGATAATAATGTAATAACGAAAATATAAAAATATTTCATTATTTCTATACACACACACACACACACACACACACACACACACACACACACACACACACACACACACACACACACACACACACACACATATATATATAAACTGTAAGAAAATATGTAGATTAGGTTGTTTTGTAAAAAAAAAGAAAATCATGGGAAAGGTGTCTTCGAGCGGAATGATTCCCGTCAAGCTCTCGTCGAGGGTAGAAAAAGTGGATAAACTCGATGGAAGCTGCTCGGCTAAGATGATGAATCTAGCTTGGTAGCACTTATGACGTACGACTCGGAAAAGCTTCGTGAGGGGTGAGTTTGTGAGCACCCTGCAGCTTTGTTTTCCGCATCAATGACGTCGCCCCTGCTTGGATTACCCGGGGTGATCAGCTATGAAATTAACTCGCTCGCTATCCCCCCGTTCCTCCCCTACCAACCCTCAACCACCGCTCAACCACCCTCTTTTCCTTTCAAACGTTATCCGTGCTTTTCTCTGGTGCATTCGCCTGCACGAAATTACCAAAGAATTTTATCTGCTACCTTTTTTCTCTTTTTTCATTATTATAATTTTTTTTTTCCTTGTTCCTTATTCTTATTTTCTTATTTCTTTTTTCTCTTTTGTTATTTCGTCATCAGTCAGATACCTCTTTTATTTCTGTTCTTTTCTTTTCTTTTCTTTCTTCTTTTTTATTTATTTTCAGTATGTTTAATCCATAATTTTATATATATATATAATATTAAATTATGATAATATAATTATTAAAATTATTATATATATATATATATATATATATATATATATATATATATATATATATTATACAAGTCAGTTAGTGATTAGGTGTAATTGGTGGTGTATTAAATTTATACTTGTGATATTTAAAGACATATTTTTTTCCACACGTTGTTTATACAATCTTTAAATTACGTAAAGAAGAAAAAGATTATTTTTCAATAAAATATATATATATATATATATATATATATATATATATATATATATAGTTACTTTTTCTTCATTTTTCTATCTCAATTTAACGAACGCGAAAAGAAAAATGAAATGAAGAATAAGATCGTCGATCTTCCGTCGTGCAATTTTTCCTTATCATTTTTTTTCTTTCCATCGTCGCAGCCGACGTATCTCGTTGTTGTAATTAATTTCGCGAAGTAATAAAAAAAGAAACAAAAGAGAAAATTAAAAAGCAGAAAGAAAGAAAGGAAGGAAGAGACGAAAGAAAACGGGGGGAGGGGGGAAGCAGCGGAAATAATCCTGCCCGTACGGAAGAATTTTACAATTCTAATGAGAGTGCCATTAAAAAACGATAAACCCGAATGACCCGAGGAACATCACGTGTAGAATAGAAAATCGAGCTTCGAGGTTGAGAGGGTGGGTGGTGGTTCAGGGGTAGGAGACGGATCGAGTACGATGGTGACGATGATGATGGTGATGGTGTGATGGTGATGGTGTGATGGTGATGGTGTACGAGGCAGATGTCAAACGTACAAATAATTTCGGTTATACATGAGTAATCGAAATATCCTGACAAGTCAGCGTCGAATCATTATACCTGCCTAAGGATATTCATTTTTTTTTTTTTTTATTTCCCTTGTCTTCCTTTCTTTTTTCTTTTCCTTCCTTTTGTTCCTATCTCTCTCTCTCTCTCTCTCTCTCTCTCTTTGAAAAATACATAGACACACACACACACACACAGAGATACACAAATACAAAGCACGTACGTGCTTACGCTTCTGATCCGCGGATCTCTGATGAGACGTGACGCAATCGCGCGACCCCGTTACTTTATCGTCACCCTCTAGTGTTCACCCCACCCCATCCCACCTCACTCCTACCCCATACCATCTCATCCGAGAGTATCCTACCCCATCCTCTTCTCAAAGAAACTCGTTGGAAGAGTAAAGTATCGACTCTTAGAGGACGAAGTAAGACGTAGTACGAGGTAGAAGAGATAGAAGAGGACGACGAGAAGAGGAAGATAAAGATGACGAAGAAGAAGAAGATGAAGAAGATGAAGATGAAGATGAAGAAGAAGAAGAAGAAGAAGAAGAGGGCTTCCACGACGTGTTGCGCCGCAATTACGGGTATCTTTTATAAGCAGCTCCGTAGATATTTATACAGCCGTCGCGAGAGATGATCGAGCACGGGACCTCCTTCTAGAGGATGACGAGATCTTTTTTCTGTCCCTTGAGAGAGCGAGCGAGCGAACGAATGAGAGAGAGAGAGAGAGAGAGAGAGAGATAGCAAGAGACCAAGTCCAAGAAGGAACGATCGGGTCTAAGCTTACTCTTCGAGTCTTAGCTTCTTCATAAACGGAAGAAGGGAGCGAACGAGATACTCCGTAAATTAAGCGGCCATTCAACAGCGACAAGAAGAAGAAGAGTCATTGGGCATGTTTCTTACTGCTCGGAGAGACATCTTGTTAGCCACGTCGATTATTATGATGTTGCTACGTCGACTATGGTCAACCGTATGCTCGTATGCGCCCATGTATATTAACGTATTTCGGGATTTCGATATATTTTATATTTCTCACGTGCGATTTGCGACCCCACGTCGGATTGTTTCTTTCTTCTTCTTTTTGTTTATTTTTATTTTTATTTTTATTTTTTTTTTTTTGCTTTTTCATTTATCGTCGTCAGATTTTCCTCTTACTTTCTTTCCTTCTTTCTTCTTTTTTTTTTTTTTATTTATCCTTTTAGTTTTCTTTTTGTACTTCCAATACAAATTTTATTACGACTTAGGATAGGTATCATCTATGTTTATATTATATGTATTAGGTAGTCAAGGATGAAATTTGTTGTTGATAATAACCGATCGTTCTTTCTTTTCCCTTTTTTACAAATTTCAGCCTCGACGACCTAATATATTATATGTATATATATTAATATGTATATATATATATATACATGTTAACGTATATCGGCCAAACATTTGAGATCAATTTAGATCTTTGATCTTCGTATCTAAAGATAACGTGATACGTAAACGACGTAAATGATCATTGTAGTATTCGGAGACACGATGATTATAATCATCGTCGTTCACGATTTTAATTCGTTCTTGCAAAATTAATTGCGATCGAAATGATAATATTGTTTTATGTTTGAGACGATATAAAGTACGGCGATGAAAAGTTACGTGTCTCTTTTTTACTTGATTTTTATTTTATTTTATTTTATTTTTTTTACTTCGACGTAACGCACAAAGATCAGAGCCGATCGAATTTTCGATGAGCGACGTTCGTAAAAAGAAAAAAAGAAGAAAAATCATCGAAGTTCTCTCACGCACGAGACGATACATGATCTCGATAAGATTGCAACAACAAGCAACAACAAAAAAATATAAAAGGAAAGGAGGAAATTAATGAGACAAGCGAGCAAGAAAAGAATTAATTCAAATGATTATTACGAGCATTAATTAGATCGCTCATAAATTTTAATTGGATGAGATAAGTGATAAGACATTGTTTCTTTCCTTCTTTCTCTTTCTTTCATTTTCTTTCTTCTTCCTCTTTTTTGTGTTTTTTCTTTTTTTTTTTTTCTATTTCTTTAAATTCACTCGCATTAAAGTCAAATCAAAAACACGTCGTTCAAGCGTTATCCGGAGGATCAATTGAGATGAAATTTAATTGTCGTTTTCTTCTCTCATTTCTTTACACGACGGAGAACATGACGCACGCGCTCCTTATGAAAAAAAAAAAAAAAAAAACATTAAAAAAAAAAAAGGAAAAGACAAAAATTATATCCTTCGTATTCGTAATAGCAGCGGTGAGGAAAAATCGTAGAATCGATGCAGCTGCATCTAACCCATAAACGCGCATCCCCAGAGCACGCATTATAAACTCCAAACCATCTGCATCTTTTTCTCCTGCGAATGCATGAATAGGAGATCTGACGGGTAGATGGGTCGCGTTCTACCATCACATCTTCAAATACATCTACATCTACATATATATATATACACACACACACACATAAACATAAGTATATATCTATATATATTGTTAGAAAGTTTTTCATCCGGGACGAAAGCTTCGAGAACATGCAAGAAAAATGTCGTATCGTTGAGATAATAGTTGCACGTTGCAATTTAGTACACCCACATTCACGTATCTGTTCGTTCGTTCTTTCTCTCTCTCTCTCTCTTTCTCTTTCGTTCTCGTATCCGAGAAGTGGTCGAGCAAAACTTTGAAGATGGTTTCTTTCGAAAGGCAATTTTGAGGTTTCAAGGAAGAAGAAACTTCTAAGCTATCGCTTTTTCAGGGTCTTCGATGCAATTCCGTCTGGGAGTCCGTCTATTTTCTATTACTTTCTCTCTCTCTCTCTCTCTCTCTCTCTCTCTCTCTCTCTCTCTCTCTTTATCATCTATCTATAATAAAAGAAAGATAGAGAACTTTCGTCTAAAACTTTAACCCCGATATCCTTTATCCATTGAGAAGAGAGAAACGATGATATATATATATATATATATATATAAAGAAAGAAAGGAAAAAAAAAACACGTTACTAGCATGTTTAAATAAAACTAATACGAGTGAGAAAGAGAGAGGGTAAATGTTACTTTTCTTATGGTATAACTTATCTGGTTTTACTTATGTATTAGTATTAGTCATAGATAAGTGGTAAAGTTAACGAACTCTCTTCCAACCTCCGTTCAAAAAGGGCTCGCCTCGGCGACATGCCTCGAAAGAAAATGGCTATAAATTTGTCGAGATAACGTTACGTGCATTGCTTGCGGGCGAACGTATAAACGTAACTGATACACATATAGATACACGTACACATCTAACCACACTTATATATCTGCATACATACGTATACATACATACATACATACATACATACATATATATATATATATATATATGCTTTTTGCTTAGCTGCTACAGTATCTCTCTCTCTCTCTCTCTCTCTCTCTCTATCTATCTATCTGTGTGTGTGTGTGTGTGTGTCATGGTAGCTCGAGGCCCGTTGAATCGGTAGAGAGGTTACTTACGATGCAGGTAAGTAGCAATGTAAGTGGTTGTAGACAACTGGGGCCCGACGTCATAAGCAGCAGCCGCTGCCTAATGAAACTACAAATCTCTCTCTCTCTCTCTCTCTCTCTCTCTCTCTCTCTCTCTCTCTCTATCTATCTATCTATCTATCTCTGTCTTTGTCTCCGTTTCACTTTCTCTCTCTCTCTCACACTCTATCTATCTATCTAACCATATCACTATCTCTCTCTCTCAATCTCTCCATCTCTGTCCGTTTCTCTATCCAGGCCTTTAGGCGCCACCTGTTCTTAGAAGCGCACTGACTCGACACACCCACACCCACACCCACCCAACCCCTCCCAACCCCGACACACAACACGCGAGACGCCTGTATATGACATGCCTGCCTGCACGCTTATGAGATCTGCCATTAATTCCAAGTACGGTCCTCGTAAACATTCTTGATAACTTTGAAAACTCTTATCTCTCTATTCGTACGTACATCGTATTCGTAAAATATATGTGTATATATATATATATTTTATGCTTGGATGTGTCTTGTAATACTTTTTATTAATTTCATTTATCGATCGTAATTAGTTATAAAAATGAATTTAAAAAAGATTTTAAAATCAATTTAAATATATATATATATATATATATATATATATATATATATTTATATATTTAAATATATTGAAATATTACACAATACTAAAACGAGACATGTGAGTAGAAATATAATATACATAATGTGCAAATACATTCAGTGACGTGTAAGTTCGTAATCGTAAAACTTTGTTTAAGTGAACGATTAACTCTAACAATCGTGCATCCACATTAATACAATGATTATAACTATAGTGTATAATTGTGTGATAGTAGATACATAATATATAACCATGCCACTTATCTCGGACTCTTTAACATTATACTATATTACTTATTTGTAAATAATGTTTTAACAAAAAAAAAAAAAAAATAGAGAAAAAACACACACACACACACACACACATCGTCACAATCATTAAACATTATCTCTAACTGGTCTCTATCTTTTTTTTTTTTTTCTTATCGCACAATATTTTTCAATCTTAATGAGTAAATTATATTCATTACGTGCACGCGTGTGTACGTACATTCGGAACAACCATTGCATGCGTTAATTGTAAGGAAAAAGAAAAAGAAAAGATTTACATTAAACCGTACCGCATATCTTGACTATTTGTGTGTCGGGTAAATAACATCTTATATAACGTTAAAAGAGAGAGAGAGAGAGAGAGAGAGAGAGAGAGAGAGAGAGAGAGAGAGAGAAGGAATAAAGAATAAAAAAAGAAAACAAAAAAATGAAAAAGAAAAAAAAAGAAAACGCACGCGTATTCTCACACCGGTTAACAACATGCCCAACCTATAATTATAGTTCTTATCTAAGAAATTTGACCGAAAAAAGAAAAAAAGGAAGTAAAAAAAAAATAAAAAAATAAAAAAGGAAATAGAAAGGAAAAAAGAAAAATACTCGACGCATGCGCTTATCTCATAACATTAACATTAACACTTTATTACACGTTTAACGGTATTAACATTTTGGAGAAAGAAGGAAGAAGAAAAAGGAAAAATGGAAATGAAAAGAAAAAATTAAAACGGGAAAAAAGAAATTATCATATTCATTGACATTTATTTAAGAATATTCAATGTTCTTTATAATAAATAGATATACGAGAGAGACAAAGAGAGAGAGAGAGAGAGAGAGAGTGAGGGAATATTTTATCGTTCGATCGGTCGACCGAACGATTTCGCCTACAAACACACACACGCATACATACATACACATACACGTACTCATACACGTATAAACACAAAATAGGATAGTTCATAATTCATAAACAATCGGCTCGGTGGTGCATCGGGCATTAATAATTATTCAACCCCTATGTAGAATCGTTCGCGAAAAAGACTGATATATATATATATATATATATATATATATATATATATTTACACACACGCAAGTATATATACACCTATATAGTATATAGGCCGAGCACGCGTCCTCTCTCTCTCTCTCTCTCTCTCTCTCAAACAGCTTCGGAAATGGTTTTACTGCAGGCGAAGCTCTATCGGCGCTTCGACCCGTTGTAAAACAATTATACGGTATCGTCGTTGCGCGCAATCG
>OU426871.1:2572995-2590495 GCA_911387685.1 Dolichovespula media
TGTTTTATTTTTTCTTTCTTTATTTCTTTTTTTTGTTTAGTTTTAGTTTTGGTTCGGAGCTGGGAGAGAGATATGGGAGTGACAGTGACCGCCTATTCTTACTACCCGACAAGCTAATACCATGGTGCGTATATTCGGTTCTATGGTTACGATATAATATAACGATCTTGGCCGCCCAAAGGATAAGGGCAGCGGCCACAGCCACCTTTCCCATTTTGGCGTTGTTCGAACGGTCGGTCGGTCGGCCCGTTCATTCGAACCAAAACCTCATGGAAATCTTTTCGTGGGTTTAAAAATTCAGCTCGTTTTGCCAAGCGAATCCTCGGGCTCGCCTACCAACGGGACCTCCTTTAATCAAAATGTTAGACGAGCCAGTTTACACGGCGACCGACGTGACGTTTCCATTTAACCACGTTTTAAGGATCGAAATACTCCGATGATTTTGCCGTGTTTTATATTTATTTATTTATGTATTTATTTATTTATTTATTTATTTATTTATTTGCGTATCGTTCGTTACGTCAAACGATTTCTTATCGTTTCGATCGATATGATATTTATTCTCTCTCTTTTTTTTTTTTTTTTTCTTTAAATTTCTTATCATCATTTACGATCGAATCGAAGAAATCGAAGAAAAAGTTTGTAATTCGAACGAATTAATATTTTCGTCAATGCAATTCGTAATTGTCAATTTGTAATTGGAAAATTGTAATACGACGAATATTGCAACGAGGTTCTTTCTCTCATCGTTGTTTCGGATTTGTCACATTTTTTTTTTGTTTTTTTTTTTTTTTTCCTTGAAAGTGACGATCGTGCGCAAGCCTTATCGACATCGCGAATTATCGCTATCGTTATTATTATTAAGTTTTTTTTTCTTCTTCTTTAACGTTAACTCATTGCGATTGTATAATTCTATTTTTATAATTTCGACAAGTGCAATAATATAAAACGCGATTGGATCAGCAGTATATTCGATGAGTACGAATAACATTGGCATTTCTGAGGATGGATTGAAATTTGTAATTAAGAAAAGAAATTGCAATATATATAAATTTTCAAACTCGAGAATGTGATACATTTGGCAATGATTACATTAAACCGTGGCAAAGGGAAAAGTGGAATACCACGGGACAGATTACAAAGGACAATGAGAAAAAGAGGAAAAGAAGGAAGAGAAAGAAAGAGAAAGAGAAAGAGAAAGACAAGGAGGTGGAGGAGGTTGAAGTGAAACGCCCCGAGGTATGCAGCCGAACGAACTTCGGTGCACAGACAGTAGCAAAACAAGCCAGCGAGTGGATTCTTTTTCCTCCTTCCTCTCCCTCTCTCTCTCTTTATATATATATATATATATATATATATATATATATATATATACATATCTTTCTCTCTCTCTCTCTTTCTCGTCTCTCGCTTTCGTTGGTATTTGTCAAAGCGCGAGGAAGCAGTTTCGTTCGAAGCGAGCTCGCTCGCTCCGGATGACGAGTGTTTGTCAAATGTTTGATCAAAATGTTTGTCGTTTCCTGCGGCTACGGAAAGCCGAAATTAAATGCGATGCCCAGCCCCCCAACCTCCCTCCCACCCTTTTGCCATAGCTAACCTCAACCTCCTCCCATCTTTCCGTATTCGAACCACCCTTCCACCGACCCCTCACCTCAATTCCCAAAGCTCACTGAGCCCCTACAACCCGCTCTCCCTACACCTCGGTACCAAGTGATCACGAATCGCCGATATTTCTTACAATTATTGACCTCCAGACCTTCAGACCTTTATAGACCTTTATAGACCTTTAAACCTTACGATCCGGTCGGCAATGGATTTTATTAATGATTATTAACGATCGTTAATAATTCACTTGATAGTGTTGGTCCTTTTTAGTAATTATTAAATCGACGGCGACGTTTAGATCGTGATCGTGCTAATTAAAAGATCGCTAATAATTTCCCGTTGGATCGATCGATCGATCGATCGATCGTTCGATCGACGAGAGATTTTTCTTTAACGGTATGGTTGTTAATTTTTCACTTGTTTTTTTGTTTTTGTTTTTTCTTTTAAAGCGAGGACGCCTCGACGATTGATTTTCGAATGTGTCACGGGTTTTGCGAACGTTCGTCGTACGTCGGAATAATTTTTTCTTTCGACGTAAAAAAAAAAAAAAAAAAATTATCGCTCGACTCTTGTATAATCAATTGAGTGTCGTCACGCGCGAGAAGTTAATTGATTTCTTTTTTTTTTTTTTTTTTAAATATCTCTGCGTTACAAGACCGTTCGGTTTATTAATTATTATTATCGTTATCATTATTATTCGTCTTTGAAAGTATCGATTAGTTTCGCAAATTATTTTCGCTATATTACGACAATTAATTTTTTTATTATTATTATTTTTTTTTTTTGTTCTTTGAAGTAAAAAGTTTACCTTAACGAAGAATCACTCGTCTTCGTTAATTCTAGATTTTATACGTAATCAATAACGAACTGCTTCCATTTTACAATGAAACTCAAAAGTAATTCCATCATTCACGAATACAATAAAGATTTGCTCTACGTGCAGCGAAATATAACGTGATAATGTAATAATATAATGTGTACGCGTAAGAAAAAAAAAATGAGAAATAAAAAAAATAAACGACCGACGCAACGACGATCATCGACGTAAGACAAATTAATTAATTAATTTATTTATTTATATATATATATATATAAGACCTAATAACGAGAGAAGGACTAATTTCCATCGCGAAAAAACTTATCGCGCACGTTACCCTTGCCAACAAAATTATCGCTCAAATCAAAATCATTTAAAATCTCTTCTAATCGATAATTACGATAGCAACCTAATAATATATCCATAAGAATCCAATGGGTATTACACGACAAGAAAAAAAAAATAAAAAAAAAAAAGAAAGAAAGAAAAATTCATTTCGCTTGGCCAACACAGGCGCGCGAACGCATATATGCGTATATAAATGCGTACGTACGTACGTACGTAATGGTAAATACTCAGAGGACGACGAGCTAGCTAGCTTATGGTGGTGGTAGTATACATTCGATTCGTTATTCGACCAACGAACTTCACCGTATGTTGTTTCCATTCGAAAGTCGACGAGCTTGTCAGTAGATAATGAAGACGTTTCGGCGAGGTGGAGGATGAAGAGGAGGAGGAGGAGTGGTCGAGAGGGGTTTGGAAAGGAGGTGGGAGAAACGAGGAGTTAGCGTCTCCCGTCTTAAATGCCAACCATACACACACACACACACATACACATATACACATAGATAAAAACACATACATATGAACGAAGAAATACGAACACACCAATAAACTTGGTATTATATACATACATATGGAGACACACATGGAATTTAACGCACTTATACATACGTACATACATACATACATACATATATATATATATATACATATATATACACACGTGCACAAGTATAGATTCGCGCGTGTACGTATATAGAATTCTCTACTTCGCTTCGGTACCAGGTAGGAGAAGTGTCTGCTGATCCCCTCGCAATCAGGTGTATGCATGTATGTATACCGTTATTACTCCTGGCAGGCAGCCACTGAAACGTTCAATTATCTACGCTGTCTGCGTCACGGCCCCTATTGTGAACTCCTTATTCTATCCTCGGCGCTGAAAAGAGGCTGCCTCGAATGCTTGTGCGCCTTGAATGAACGTCAAACGATGCGAGCGAGCGAGAGAAGTAGTGTGGAGAAGAGAAGAGAAGAGAAGAGAAGAGAAGAGAAGAGAAGAGAAGCGAAGAGAAGAGAAGAGAAGAGAGGAGAGGACGACTGACTCCTCGAGGATTTTCTCTCGTCTTTTTCTTTTTTTTTAATCATTTTTTTTTCGATTCTTCTTCATTTTTTTATTTTGTATCTCCTTTTTCTTTTTTACTCCCCTCTCTTTCTCTCTCTCTCTCTCTCTCTCTTACTCACTTCTCATACAGTGTCTGGGACTTATCGTAAGAGTTCGACAGGTCCACGCGTTGCTAATCAGTTTCTTTCAACGTCTTCCTCCCTCCCTAACCTCTTCACCATCTCCTCCTTCAATCTCCTTCCTTTTCTCTATCCCTCCCCCCTTACAGCCTCGCTCCCTCCACGATCCATTCTCTCTCCCTCTCCTCCCTCTACCGTTCTTACCTCATTCCCTCTATTATCCCTGAACTACGTCAGTGTTGTGTGTATTTTGACGTATCGAAGAATGACGCACCAATTATGGAGGCGCCTCGAAAGTCTTCGCCACGTTGGCAGCTTGTGCGCGCGCGCTCGCTCGCGCTCGCTCGCTCGTGTGTACCTTCGTATCTTCTTTTCGATGACGACCGATTGAATGCGAAGAGCATTCCATTCCTTCGTTCCTCCGTTCGTTCCTTCGTTCCTCCGTTCGTTCCTTCGTTCCTTCGTTCGTATAACGTCATTATGGTGTTAGCTTGCGAACATATCGACACTCTTCGTACTATAAGAGGAATAAAAGTTATACGACGTATAAGAGGAATAAGAATTTAAGGTATAATAATGGGAATACGAGGGAACGAGAATTGTGAGTATAGGTTAAGAGGGAAGGAACGAGGGGTAGGGATTTGGATGGATTGGTTGGTGAGGTGAGGAGGCGTGAGGTGGGATACTCCATAGGAGGATGGATTCGGTGTGGTGGTGTGGTGCGAACTAACGAGCGATAAATCGCAAGTATCGTCGAGCCTATTCTCGCGAAGGGCATGTCGAGATAGGAGCTCCTGGATGTTGCTCCTGACGGGAGTGACGCCACTTCTCTGGATCCCTCGTGTTGCTCCTCCTCGGATTGAAGGATCTCTGAAGGGAGGAAGAATGAAAGAGAGATAGAAAGGAAGAATTGAAAGAATGAAAGAAAGAATGGATAGAATGAAAGAATGGTAGGATGGTGGAAAGACGGGAAATAAAGGAGGAAGAGGAGGTGGTAGAGAAAAGAATAAATAAATAAATAAAAAAAAAAGGAAAAAGAAAACAAGAAAGGATAAAAAACAATGATCGCGCGATGACAACGGTACGTAGAGAGAGAGAGAGAGAGAGAGAGAGAGAGAGAGAGAGAGAATGATGGTTTTGTTAGTTCGTGACGGGTCAGCGTAGGGGAGGGAATGGATCATTGTTCGAAATAAATCATCGTCCACGATGATCCTTCGATTGGGAGTACATGATCGTACTTCTGTCTATCTAGATACGTATTGTATTTATATATACATATATATATATGTATTATGTGTGGGTGTGTAACTATGGGGGATCTTATTTCGATAAAGATTTCAATGTTTTATGTTAAGAACGAAAGTTAGTATTGTTTATAGGAATTTTTGTTTCTTTGTTTTTTTTTATTTATTTTGTATACATATGTATATATATATATATATATATATATATATATATATGTAACTATAAGGATTTTATTTCGATAATGATTTCGATATGCTATATTAAAAATGATATACTTGATACTATTTATAGGAATTTCTTGTTTATTTTATTTTTATCTATTTTCATACTTCTTTTAAATTTAATTTTGTTTCTTTCTTTCATAGACACGCTTTTCAACATCGTAATGCTTTAATCATTTAATAGCATATAGATTTTACGATAAATGTTTTACGAGAAAGGATCTATAAATAATTTTCATTTATATATGTATATATTTAAAATATACATATAATAAAATAATATATTCCAACGGTATGTTTAAATCGAAAAGAAATTCTATTACACTCGATGGAAATATTAAAAATATGTTTCAATACATTTAAAAATTTTCGTTCCCAATCAATTTCCAATTCGAATAATTTTCATAGGTCAGAAGTTATTATATATATAAAAAAAAAATGAATCTTATGGTTATATCCCATACATAGATAAATATAACTATATATATATATATATATATATATATCAACATTTGATCAATTAGTTGAGATGACGTAATAACCATTAGTTCGATCCGAGATATACTTTAAGATCGCAATAAACTTAACATCGAGGAAAGACCACGAGGGATCTTCTTCGTTTCTATACTGTGGCCGGTTTTCTCATACTCGAGAGTCTCTCTTTCTCTCTCTCTCTCTCTCTCTCTCTCTTTCTCCATCTCTCTCTTTCGGCTCTTGGTGCAGACGTTTCGTAAAGTTAGTCGAATGAAAAAAGTTGGCAGGACCCTCAAGGGAAACGGCGAGTAGTTAGCGGACTTGGATATAATCTTCATTGAAAAAGTTTGTTTAAACCTTAGCAACGCTCGAGTCCCGTTCGTTCCTAGCTCGATGCTAAGAGCCGGAAGGAAGGAAGTTATGGCGTTTGACAAAAAGATGGATAATGATACTGTCAAGACGTTTGCAAATTCAACGCTTGCTTTTTACCTCCTTTCTCCTTCTTTTTTTCGTTTCCTTTCGTTTCATTTCGTTTTGTTCCTTTTTGTTGTTTTTCTTTTCTTTTCTTTTTTTGTTTCTAATTTTTTTCTGTTTTTTTTTTCTTGTTTTTTTTTTTTTTTTAATTCCCCCTTCAATTGTACTCTTTCCCCCTCTTCTCGTTACACCAATCTCCTTCGTATTTTCGTTGTCATCTCCTTACGAGACCGTAACGAAGATTCAAGTTAATTAACACGTCTAATGCCAATGGAAATTTGTGAAATTTCTGTGTCAGGTTCTTACTTTTTTTTCTTTCTATTTCTTTATAATTTCTTTTTTCTGCTTTCCAAAAGAGAAATTATAAATTTTATTCAGATCAAATTGGAATTAGTACTCTGATCTCCGAAAGATTTGAGTCTAATTTTGAAGCTGTGATATTATTTTGTATAATTATAATTATATACGATATATTTAAATATATCAACGATATTTTCAAAGTATTTATATATACTTCAGTAATATTTAATATCATATGTGAAGTATTAGGATAATAGAAACTAAATACATCTATTTAATATACTTTTATGATCTTTATAATATTTATAGTACTTACAATATTTACTCATATATATATATTATAAATTTTGTGTATATATATATGATCGTGTATCTATATATTTATTACATTCGACTCCTTCTCATTAATGACGTACATAAATATATTGTTTTTTCTTCTTTTCTTTTTTACATAAATGTATATATATAAATGCATTTATTTTCAACGATAAATTAGAACACGACAATATCAACAATATTAAATCCTAAAGTTAATTCGACCCTGTTAAGGGTAGTCATCATGCCAAACAAATAACTCTAGCTTTGATTGACAGTCCTCAAACGAAGTTTCAAGTACTCGTTTAATAGCACAGGGGAATATACGCGATAATACACTCATACACATACACTCGCACACCATTACATAGATACATACGTAGTAGACTTATACCCGTGATATGTATATCGCATTCACATAAGTATATACATTGATACGATGAGAATATACGTGTACCATGATCCATCATAAGAAAGCGAGCGAGCAACCAAGCTCGTTAAAACGTTAGGCAAAAGTAATAATTAATAATGATCAACTTAATACGTATAAAAATTATCCTCCCGTAATTAAAACAACTTACGACAACTTTTAAATCGACTCTTTTGCGATCGCTCTTTTTCATTTCACAACGTCCCATCGCACAACGTTTCTCTTCTCTCATCCTTCTTTTTTATTTCACGTTCTCTTTCTCTTCCTTTCGATCCAAATCGCGTTACACCTGGTAGATCGTAGTGGAACGAAAAAAAAAGAAACAAATAAAACAAACAAACGAACAAATAAATAAATAAATAGTAAACCGAATGGTAATTAGTAGGAAATAAAAAAAAAAATATATATATATATATATATCTTTCGTACGTTCGATCCTTAATAATAATAACATTTTACGGATGCACAGTTTACAAAGGGAAGGGGGGGGGATTGATAAAACGTGGAATATGATGTAAGAAAAACTTGGTGGGAGGAAGAATTTATACGAGGAAGAAGAAAAGAAAAGTTGTAAAAAGCCGAGGGTAAGAAGGAAACTCGGACGAGGGGTTGAGTGGGTGAGTGGGTGAGCGGTCGGTCGGTGGGAGGGAGAAGGGTTGAAGTGGCGTGGACGAGGGGAAGAGGAGGGTGGCGTTAGGAAGCATGCAACTTACGATATTTAATAATTCGGTCGACGCCACGAACATCTGCCGCACTCTCGACAACCCTTTGCGCTTCGGCCGACGATCCAAATACTACCCCGTACCCTTTCACCCCCTATCCACCACCACCATCACCACCACCATTACCACCACCACCACCACCATCACCATCACCATCACCATCACCATCACCATCACCGCCATCGCCATCACCTCTCCACACTTCTCGCTCACTCCGTTCAACCTCCCGAATATTATTTAATTAATCATGTTGTATTAATAAAAGCGCGCGCCTAATTGAATTCGCCGATTTCACACCGTTAATACGGGTTTCATTTAAATTGAACCAAGTGTCGTAGTCTTCCAAACCCCCTTCTTGCGTCCTACCCGCCGTCCCACCCTCGGCCCGTATCCTCTCTCTCTCTCTCTCTCTCTCTCTCTCTCTCTCTCGCTTCCACCCCCTTCGAACCCACCCTCCCGTTACGTCCTCTCGTCTACGGTACTACCACCTACTCTCTCTCTTTCTCTCTCTTTCGTTCGAACGTTCTTCTCCTCTTCCTCTTCCTCCTCCGTCCTCCCTTCCCCTCCCCTCCCCACCCCGCCTCTCCTTCCACCAATCCTGCATCGCCGCCGTGAAACCGGAGCCACCCTCAAATATCGTCCTTTTTCTCCCACTGTTTTATTGATCTCTCCGTTCCCTTATAGCGGACAGAGCTACTATAAAACGGTTTACTAAAAGGGAACCTATTTCTCATTGTGCCGTTTGAGACATACCTTTCTTATCCCGTTTAGTTCCACCTCTTTTAAAATCCTATGACATGGGTAGGTTGGGGTGGAGGTTGTGGAGGTGGTGGAGGTGGTGGAGGTGGCGGAGGTGGACGGGCTAAGAGAGAACGTTGGGGTGGTTCGGTCGATTGATCGTTCGTTCGGTCCGTAGATACTGATATATAACTCGCTAAAACTCATTTTATCTTCCTATTCGACTATATTTTATTGGTCACGTAATTATAACGTCAATTAACCTTCAATAAGTTATTTAAGATATGACGAATTTGCGCAAACTGATATATACATTTATGTATATATACGTCGAGGAGTTAAGTAGGATTGATTAGGTTCAATTACGAACGTTTAATTTTAGAACGATTTAAGTATCACGGATTATGAATAATCCACTAGCAAACGGGGCTGAGGGGGGGAGGGAAGGGGGAGGGAGTGATGTTGTTTGATCGATTGGTTTTGACTAGCTGATGGATCGTTATAACGGTGTGATTATTAGATATGAGACGGGTGGGTGGGTGAGGGAGGGGGAGGGATAATGATGAGGTTTACGATTAGATTCGGATAATCCGTTGAATTCGAATGATCGGTTTGCTCTTTTCATTTTTCGTTTATTTATTTATTTATTTATTTATTTATTTAGTTTTTATTTTTATTATCTTCAACATACGTCAGAGATAACGATCGCGTATGTTCTTAAGTAAATTTGATTTCGAATCTTAATGAAGAGTGAGAAGAGGAAAGAAAACATACGAACGAAGGAAACAAAAAGAAAGAAAAAATAATGAAAAAACGTATTGCAATGTATCCGTCATTCTGACGGATCTCAGTGATTTCGTGGTTTAACATTAATTCGTAAGCAACCTGTTAACACCGCAAGCAATTTGTGTTAACTATGATCGATGTAATTACATGAATTAACGTTGATAATAAGTAAAAAGGAAAAAGAAAAGATAAAAAAACCGAGAGAGAGAGAGAGAGAGAGAGAGAGAGAGAGAAAGGAAAGAAAACCACTACATTTTAATGAGCTACGTCTCAACGGGAAACGAGGTATATGCGATCAATGTCCCCATAGAATCTAGTGGTTAAAACCATAGATAATATATGTATCGCTATAGAAACTCGTACTCGGCTCTCTTCTTATCGCTTCGACTTATGATACATAGAATTCTCCCAGATGGAAACCGTAATTTATATTTTCTTATAATCCCGATCGTTGCGTTTGCGTAACGCTCGTAAACGTTTCGACGAATATACCGTGACGTAATAATCCCAGTTGCCATAAATCGTACGCAGGATTCATAAACAACGCGCGATTCTCGCTGCAGTAACGTGATGTAACATCCTTCCCTTGGAGTTCATAGAGTGGATTGGGAGGGGGTAAAAAAAGAAAGAGAAGAGGGAAAAAAATTGTGTTCGTATTAAAACAAGAACAACGGCAAACGTGCTATAATAATCTCGAAGCGATAAGGGTTAATAAAGTCACTGGTAATCAAGACGAAGTATAATACAATTTCTCTGTTATCGGGATTAAGATGTAAGATAAAAAATAAGTAGGCGATCGTGACTGCTACTGCTACTGCTACTGCTACTATTATTACTACTACTATGATTATTATTATTATTATTATTAGTATTATTATTATTACTACGTTCACTGTACTCTCCTTTCATCAAAATGTTTATCCTTAACGCGACTATTAAACATGAATAATATATAAAATGATGTCCACCCTTGGCATGTTGAATTTCACCGGAGAAAGAGAAAGAGAAAAAGAAAGAGAGAAGAGAGAAGAGAGAAGAGGAAAAAGAACATTTTTTTTTGTTTTTATTATCAAAGCAGACCGACAAAACACGCTATAAAATAAGCTCGTTACGATGAAGTACGATAATGTCGCACGTAATGTGGACGGAATTGTTGTGGTAAAAATTCTACGCGTTGCCGTGATTGAGTCGTGGATAAGAAGGGAAAAAAAGAAAGAAAGAAAGAAAGAGAAGAAAAAGAGAGAAAGAAGAAAAGATATTGAAGAGTGAAAAAGAATGAATAGATAAATCGCGACACTGCGGCGGGCAGATAAGATCGGTTCTAATCCACGTTTAGAAAATTTCTCTCTTTCTTTTTTTTTTTTTTTTTTTAATCCCAACGCGGTTTCTAATCCTACCCATATTAATTTTGTCCTTCGGCATTGACAAAACGCGAGCAAAAATAATGTCTTATAAAAGTGTCGAATCAACGATCTTTCCATCGGTACGTTGAAATTCGCCCAAACCAACGACAAGAAGATAATTAAAAAAAAAAAAAAAAAAAAAGAACAGGAAAGAATACAAAGCGTAAAAACAAAGAGGAAAGAACGGGAAACAAAAGTTTCGTATTAAAGCGAGCGCTTACCGACGACGAACACCACGTACGATTAATCTCAAGGAGCGATAAAGTTATAATAATCTCACTTGCGATAAAGACGAAAGTGGAAGGAGTATTGGGACGATTGGGGTTTGGGTTTGGGATGGGATGGGAGAGGTGAGTATACAATAAAAATTCAAACGATGTTATCGGGATTGAGCCCCGTACAGATATGAGAAGGAACGAACGAACGAGCGAACGAACGAACCAAAAAAAGAAAAAAAAGAAAGAAGAAGAAAAAAAAAATAAGTAGGCGATCGTGACTGGTAAGGAGAAAGAGAGAAGAAAGTGGGAGTGAGGCGGAAGGATTGATGGGTTGGAAAGGGGGAAGGGTGGTGAGGGTATGGGAAGGGGGCAGCCGTCGCGTATTCTCCTTAACTTTTAGGATTTACATATTATGGGTTTACTCGTCGGTGGTATCGACGACTAGGATCGCGAACACGGCAAGGACGAGAGGTCCGTTGATCTTGACTCCTGTCGTTGGAATAGGTGCTAGGAGTTTGTCGAGCACTTCCCAGCAGGGTGCGCCACCTTGTTCCTATCTCTTTCTACCCTTCTCTTATTCACACTCTCTCTTTCTCTCTCTCTCTCTCTCGCTTTCTCCTTCTTACATTCTATCTCTCTCTCTCTCTCTCTCTCTCTCGCTTTCTCCTTCTTACATTCTATCTATCTCTCTCTCTTTCTCTGAAGGCACAAGCTTTCAAGAGATCCATAGACGGTGGCGGTCGTGTCGTGCCAGGTCGTCGGCAGCTTTCGAGCTTATGGGAGGAGCGTGCTAGGAGGCCCCACCTCGAACACTCCGCCTCTCTCTCACAGCTGTTCGTGTCTTGCCGCAGGAGGCGCTGCTGCCTCCGCGAACACTCGTCGAACCCCTTCTTCACTCGACCACGAACAACCGCCACGGTATCTTCTTCTTCTTCTTCTTCTTCTTCTACCTCTACTTCCACCTCTTGTACTACCACTGCTTCTTCGTATTCGTATTCGTCTTCGTCTTCGCTTCGTCTCTTCGTCGTCTACTCCGTGATCTCTCTCTCTCTCTCTCTCTCTCTCTCTCTCTCTCTCTATCTATCTATCTATCTCTCTCTCCTACCTTCTTGCTCAGTTGTACGGGCTGGGTGGGGCGGGTGGGCCGAGGGTGGGCGGGGGATATCTTGAAGCACTCCACCTACTTAACGTTCATAGATTTCTCTTAATGGTGTCGTCCACAATCGGCTAATCACATTTCCCATCGTGATCATTTAATCGAATGTTCCTCGGGTTAAGTTTCTCTTAACGGAGGATATGTATATATATATATATATATATGCATGTATGTGTGTGTGTATGTATGCATGTACTAAGTGAGATCGAGACCAATTAATTAAGTTAACGAGCTATAGGCAACGGATTAACTAAGCGCGTTTGCAAACAATTTCGTATATTGTCATTTAACGTTCTCTCATTTCTTTCATTCGCATTAAAATAATCGTCAGATTCAAAATAATAATTATTAATTATCATTATTATTATTATTATTATTATTATTATTATTATTGTTATCATCGTCATCATTATCTTCCATAGGTAAATTGAGTGAGATGAGAATTAAGAGATAGGAAATAAAAAGATAGATAGAAAAACGACTACGAAAATTGTTTTCCTTTTCTTATTTTTTTTTTTTTTTTTTTTCTTTACGGATACGAAATTACAGGCACGGTATTACTGTCGAACGACGAAAAGGATATGTCCCCGGGTAATACCAACGTACAGAGATTTTGGATAACGGATCTTCGACTGCATGCCGACTACAACAAAGGCGGAAATATACGAAGTATCAAGATATATATATATATATATATATATATATATATATATCATATAAAAGATTTTTTCTTTTGATCGTCTATACAAATATCGTGAAAGTCCTTCGAGTTCGACTAAAGGATATAAATAAAGAAAAGAAAAGAAAAGAAAGAAAAAAGAAAAGAGAAAACAGAGAAAAAAGAAAAAAGACGAAGTACAAGATGATAGTGGTAACGGCGATGGGTTATATGGTAGATGGTAATAGTAGTGGTGGTGGTGGTGGTGGTTGGTGGTGGTGGTAGTAGCGATGTTAGTGGGTAGTCCGACGGAAGGAATGGACGATGAGAAGAAGGGATGATAGGACGGTAGGAGCGGACTTCTTGTGTGTAGGACGAATAAGGGTGTGTGTGGATCGTCAGTATAGACGGGTCCCTTGTCCTCTCCTTTATTTCCGGAGCGACGCTTTTCAGTCTCGAGGTCTCGTCTAGTTTTTCCAAGTTGTCGGAGGGTCGTCGGTCCGCCAAGTTTATTCAGTCCGCCAAACTTTGTAGTACAACGTGTTCACCGCCAGAGGGCAGAAATCTGAGAGGAGAGAGAGGAGAGAGGAGAGTAAGAGAGAGAGAGAGAGAGAGAAAGACAGACAGACAGACAGACAGACAGAGAGAGAGAGAGAGAGAGGTGGAAAACCGGAACCGAACGCCGACTCCGGACATAAACCTTCCTCCAACCCCATTTTCCGGCGTCTCCAGCTTCGTTGTACCGTCGTCTACGAGAAAAAGATAGATAGATAGATAGATAGAGATAGAGATAGAGATAGAGAGATGGAGAGATGGAGAGATAGAGAGAGAGATCATGGCTTTTCTCCTTTCTCCTCGATCTCCTCCGTGCCACTATCCTCTCTTCCTACACCACTCCCCGGTACCATATCCCCCCTCCCTCCCACTCCTCCCGCCGGTCGTTCCCTCCTGACCGTTCGGGAGGTTTCTCTCGCTCGCGCGCACACATACACGAGTCGCGCTTTGTCCGGTCTCTCGGACGCAATTAGGGTGGGTCTCGGCCTTCAACCCCCTTGGGGGTGCCCCTTCGCTAAGTAGAAAAGCGTGTATCCACCTCCGAGCTCGAAAGGCGGTAGGGGTTTATATATATATATATCTCTCTCCCTCTTTCTCACTCTCTCTCTCTCTCTCTCTCTCTCTCTCTCTCTCTCTCTCTCTCTCTCTCTCTCTCTCTCTCTCTCTATCGTGAGTCTGTGTCGAGGCTGTTACGGAACGGACTTGGACCAAGCGAGCAACGGACAGGAGCGGACTGACAGCAGCTGACTACCGACTCCAACCGAGCTAGCCCACACCAAGTACCTTCCTGCTCGACTACTATCCTACCGTGTCGTCCAGTTCCACTTCCTGGACTTGGACTCTCTATACCTTTATCTCTATCTATCTATCTATCTATCTCTATCTCTCTCTCTTTCTCTCTTTCTGTCGATCCATCTATCTATCTATCTATCTATCTCTTAGCTTCCAAGATAAACATTCTCCACCTAGGGCTACCAGAATACTCCTACTTTCTCTCTCTCTCTCTCTCTCTCTCTCTCTCTCTCTCTCTCTATCTCTCTCTTTCTCTCTCTCTCTCTCTTCGTCCTGACTTTGATCGTCGATGTTATATAGCTTTCACGTGTTCATCGAACCAACTGGCCGCTTTCCAGATGGTCCTAAACGTTGAAAAGTTAAAGACGCTGCTGACCGAAGAGACTTCTTAGTTTCCGCCAATGTCTCCTGTATTTAAAGGGGAGGGTGGGAGGAGGGGAGAGTATAACTTCGTATTTCCTGTCTCTCTATCTCTTTCTTTCTCTTCAATGTGTCCGTTCTATCTATATATATATATATATATATATATAGATATATGTATACACACACACGTGCACATACACACGCAAATATGTATCTGTTGTTCTTATCTCTGTATTTTCTTTATATATATAATCGAAGCTTTGATATTGATACAATATACTCTGTACTCTGATATCCCCCGCAGACATATACATATATATATATATATATTTATGTATACATATATAATATGAAAATGCATCGACATAATGTGGTGGGATTTAACGAAATCTCTGGATTTAATGGACAAGCACGGGATTGCATAGAAGAACATTGTAATGACGTTAAATCGATAAATCGGCTTTGCTACGGTTATTTAATAGCCGCAGATAGAAGTGATTATTTATGTCAATGATCATTTTTCGATTCGATTAAATCGTTGGCCTTCTATCTATGTGAATTTTTTGTTTTATCTCTTTTGTTTTTCTCTCTTCTCTTTCTCTCTCTCTTATAGAATTTGATTCTATGAGTCAGGTATAACATAATAATAATTATAGGGATTGGCGGGTGGGGGAGTTGGGGAGTGGGGTGGAAGGTAAGATAATCGTCGATCAAACTCGAGTCTTCATTTATGATTGGTTTATTATACAACAATAACAATCATAATAATAACAACGATGATGATGATGATAAATAATTTGCCATGAATCTCGAATATTACGAAAAAATGTATCGAAGTTATATAAATGACATTGACGATCCATATATATATATATATATATATATATATATATATATAAAAGAAAATATATATATAAAAAAAAAGAAAAAATAATCGTTAACATATCCTGCATCGTAAGTCTATCTCGAATATCTCTACCACGTTTACGAACAAGATCGAATTAAAATTCGAACGCATCCTTAAACGTTGCACATATGTACGTGTACATAAATATATATCCGAACCGAATCTTTAAGATAATCGCTCTTAGATAGAAATAACGGCATCGTTGAATTATCCTTGAAATAAATATCGTATCAATCTCTCACGTTAGTATCTGTCCGTGAGAGTCGTCAGTACAATATGGAATAATTCATTTTCTTTAAGATCATGTAAATACATACGTGCAAGTTCTCTCCGTATGTTAAAGATTATCTTTTGAATCTAATTGACAGAGAAACGGATGAACATACGTACGGACGTACAGACAGACAGACAGACGGTGGAAGAAGGTTGTGGAAGGGGGGAAATAGACGAGGAGGGTTGGGAGGAGTTTAGGTAGGAAGAAGTAATATTACGTGAATAGGTACATACCATTAAGCATTCTACAGGCAATGTCTAGGTACGAGAACGATACGGTCGGTTGGTAAGGATATCCTTTGAAACACCCCGCAAGGGGCTCGTTTGTCTAACCAGTCCCGTTCTCTCCCACTTCCTTCCTCACCCCATATACCCATACCCCCATGCTCCACACCCACACCCGTACCCACTACCATACCCTTACCCTTTACCCCGTTTTGCTCACACTGCGCCGGTGTATCCAAAGGAGCAGCGCGTGGTTATGCCCACTTTGTCATCGAGCACGGAATACGGTAAAAGGGATAGTACGAGTATGGGGAATATATACGTAATAGTAGGAGCATGCGTTAACGGGGAAAAGGGAGAGAGAGAGAGAGAGAGAGAGAGAGAGAGTACAAACCACCCTAGCTAACGTCACACTACAGCAACAACACTAACACACGACCATCACAACATTGCTACCGTCGGTACCGGTAGCGACGCCTAGTAGTATCTTTTCTCTCTGCTTCTCTTAAGCTCTCTCTCTCTCTCTCTCTCTCTCTCTCTCTCTCTCGATCTCGCTTTATCTTTCTCGCTCTCATTCCACCAACCACCCACGTTCGCCCATTCGCTCGCCCATCCTCACGTCGTCCCACCGACCCAACCCCTTCCCACACCTTAACCTCCCTCAACCCCGTAAATTGTGAGTAATGCTGATTATGTAAAAAGACTTTACGAGACGTTATTACCGTCATTGCGATTACGATGTTATACGAGCGGCACGGCCCCGTGGCGCTCGTAACCTCACACCCTCTGTTACTCTCTCTCTCCCTCTCTCTCTCCCTCTTTCTCTTTCTCTTTCTCTCCCTCTCTCTCTCTCTCTCTCTCTCTCTCTCTGTCCTTATTTCTTTCCCTCTCTTATTCTCGTATCCATCGTCTCTTCGCATTTTCGCGACTCTACACGTACTCTCACACCTGTATATGTGTAGCATCCCTCTTGCGCCCCACCCCCCCAACCCACCTTGATAAACGGTTCTCTCTGGCGCGTTAAAGAAAGAGAAATAAGACGATGGGACTGTTATATTGCTCGCTAATAAATTTAAACTCTCTCTCTCTCTCTCTCTCTCTCTCTCTCTCTTTCTCTCGTACCGCGAAAAGATTAAAAAAAAAAAAAAAATGAAAGAAAAGACAAAAGAGAGAGTGAGAGAGAGAGAGAGAGAGAGAGAGAGAGAAGAAAAACGACTTCGCAGGAAACACTTACGTGTGTAACATTACTTTTCTTTCTCATCTACCCCACCGATAGGGATACAACCCCATCCATAATAAAAT
>OU426871.1:2602995-2635495 GCA_911387685.1 Dolichovespula media
CAGTATCCGTTAATATAAATAATAAAAATAATATAAATCCGTTAATATAAATGCGCGCGCACGTGCATGTATGTGTATATATTTTAGAGATTGTCTCAAAGTAAGAAAGATCTTCTATCAAAGAATATATGAGATCAAAGAAATAATGAAATAGGAAATAATAAGATGGAATAATAATAATAATAATAAGAAGAAGAAGAAGAAGAAGAAGAAGATGAAGAGTAAGAGTAAGAGTAAGAGTAAGAGTAAGAATAAGAATAAGAATAAGAATAAGAATAAGAACGATCGAGGTAGCAGAAGAAAACCCTTTTCTCGAGGTAGTCGCCTCGACGGGAATTATTTAAATGGATTACCGCGGCAACTCCGTTGCAAAGTTTTCCGGGGGATTCACTGATCCGCTCTTAAAATTTAGATGGATTATAAGGAGGAGAAGAACGAACGAACGAACGAACGAAGGAAGGAACGAACGTACGAAAGAACGAACGTACGGAACAGAACAGAAACGAACGGAATAGAATGGAACGGAATGGAACAGAACGGATGCCTTGGAAAATGGGCGTGGATGGGGAAAAGAAGAAGGACTAAGAGAGAGTAAGAGAGAGAGAGAGAGAGAGGACGTGGACGACAACCTCTCGACGTTACGAAATCTCCACCACCGTCGCCCAAGAGCTCACCACCAGACTTCGTACTTATTATACTTAACGGAGGACGACGTCTTTTTAAAGAGGCTAACAATGAGGGATAGCGAACCACTACCACCATCACCACCATCACCGTCATCACCATCACCACTACTATTATAACAGCTACTACTACTACTACTACTACTACTAATAATAATAATAATAATAATAATACTAATACTAATACTACTACCATCATCGTCACTAACACCGTCTCTATTCAACATCACCGTTAACCGTTCACCGTCACCATCATCACCACCAACACCAACATCCCAACCATCCCATCTTCTTCTTCCTCTTCTTCTCCTCCTCCTCCTCCTTCTTCTTCTTCTTCTTTTCTAACACCCACGCCATCTCCCATCTCCCACCTACCACCTCCCACCTCCCACCCCGTTCCATCCCTTTCTTCAAGAAAATGTTTAATGCCGCGGAAAGTAAGGCGCGGTAATTAATATCCATTATCTTCTACGTTGGCGACCTCCATCCAATTAGCTCTGCGGATCCTCCGACGCGGAAACAAAGATGCATTAGCAACGTCTTCGAGGATGGAGAAACGTAGAATATATATATATATATATATATATATATATATATATATATATATATATATATATACACATACAGTTAACGGTAGACAGACGACGATGGACTCGATTAATGCTTTCTTATCTCATTTTCTTATGAGATTATTAGGGTCTGTCTCTCACTTTTCTCTCTTTCTTTTTCCTTTTTCTTTTTGACTTTTGTGTGTGGGAGGAGTTCTCTCTTCTTTCGCTTTCTTCCTTTGTGATAACCCGTTCGCTTCAAATGCTTCGGGGTTGGGGAGGAGGGGATAGGGGTACGACATCGAAACACTTTTCAATAGTAAGTAATTAGGATTCGATGTAAGGTGTAAGAAAAAAAGAAAAATAAAAATTGAATCACGTCGAAGAAATGTTGAAACGTTGATTATACACGTTGTACACATAGGTATGATTAAAGAAAAAAAAAAAAGAAAAAGAAAAAAAATCGATTTACGTATTAATTGACGGAATAAAATTACGTATAAATCGTAGCTTCGAGTTTGAACGGTTAAAAGGTGGAAAACTTCGGATCGGTTTCGATCATTGAATCTGTTCAATAAGTCGGAACGATTAACTTCTACGATAATTAATAACGTAAATAACGATGACTACGACTACGACGATGACGAGGACGACGATAAATGACGATGATGATAATAATTGACGGTGTAAAGTAGTTCGAAAGATAAAGTAATAATAATAATAACAACAATAATAATAATGATGATGATGATGATGATGATGATGATAATGATAATAATATTCATTATAACATGGTAAACGATAATAACAATACTTGCTTATTATAGATTCAAAATTACAAATATTTGATTATCGTAATCGATAGTGGTATGCAAAGTACTGTGAGAGTGGAGAATGAAACGCGATGGTCAATTAAAATGTTTAATTATATTTTACGCTTACGATTTCGTCGAGTGATAAAGAAGAAACTGAAAAAAAAAAGAATTATCTAGGAGCGTGAATGCTCCTTTGAAGGGAAGAAGAGAATGATAATAATAAAAGATAAATAAATAAATAAGTAAATAAATAAATAAATAAATAAATAAATAAATAAATAAATAAAAACAATGAAAAGGAAAAGAAAAATAATAATAATAAGAATGATAATAATAATAAAAAAGAAAAAGGAACAAAAAAAAAAAAATAAAATGTTCACGGAGATATAATTAGCTCGATCGTTAGTTTAGTTGGGTTGGTTTTAATGTATATGTTGCAATTCACTTGTTTGGTAATCGCGTGGCACGAAAGTAAGTACACCTGCCGAGTAACTCTTTATCTCTCTCTCTCTCTCTCTGTGTCTCTCCTTCGCTTTATCTGTCCATCTCTCTCACTTGCACTTTTAGCTCGCGTGATGAGCATCATCGAGAAACTTTTTCCCACTTCCTTTCCCTTATGTTTTACCTCCGGCAATATCTAAACGAGATAACAAAACGAGCACGATCCCTCCGAGTTCTGAGTAATTCCGTGCATAAAGATAACCGTATGTATGGATGAATTTCATACGCGTTGCATAATGTCTCGGTAACGAGCAATCGATACTTCCTGCGTTGTATATATATATATATATATATATGTTGTGTGTGTGTGTGTGTGCGCGCGCGCGTGTGTTCGTTTGTATCTCGTCGAAGGAAAGAAGGAAAGAATAAAAAAAAAAAGAGGAAGAGAACAAAGAGCTCATTATTTCCTCTTCGATCGATCGTCCCCTCCCCCTCCGCCCTTTACCCTGTCGATGGATCGATGGTTACTATCGTCCAGATCGATTCCAAAAAATATATACCCTTTCGTTTATTCCTCGGGAATAATAATAATAATAATAATAATAATAATAATTGACAACGGATGATCGGAATCTTTGAACATCGTTAATTCGTCCGGTCCTACGGAAAGATGAAACAAAAAAAAAAGAAAGAATTCATTCTCTGGTCGAACCAGAGATATATTATTCTTTATCGATATATCGGAACGTATCACTTCTCGATGATCGTGTCGATTAACGATATTTAAACAAGGAGAAAGTAATCGTGCCTCGTAATTTTCTCAAGGACAAGAGAGGAATTAATTCGTATCGATCGATTACGACGTTTTCTTTCTCGATTAGCTCCGACGGTATCGTTCGGGAGAATGAAAGAATAAAGAAAAAAAAGAAAGAAAAAGAAAAACAAAAAGAAAAGAGAAAAAATAATAGAAGGCAGCGGGGGCCGTGGGATGGGGTGGGGTGGGGTGGGGCTGGAAAAGAAAAAGAAGGATAGCGAAAGGAATATCACTTTATTGATTTAGAAATTAATTCGTATATAAATATAAATATACATACACACACACACATGTAGATATACATACACATTATATGTAACCCAATCATTTCCATCTATCAATACGAGCAATCATACGGCACTTTCCTCTGATTGGATGGATACGTATATGCGAACGAATTGAGTACGACGATATAGTAATAAAGCGAATGACACTGCAAAGCGAAACATGAAAACCAAGAGTGTGTGTGTATGTGTGTGTGTGTGTGTGTGTGTGTGAGATAGAAAGAGAGAGAGAGAGAGAGAGAGAGAGAGAGAGATACAGATAGATAGATAGATAGATAGAGATAGAGAGAGAGATAGATAGATAGAGATAGATAGATAGAGATAGAGAGAGAGAGAGAGGATAGAGATACAACGATATAGGGTTGAAATTGGAGAGTAGGAGGAGGATCGAGCGTGCTATGATAATAACAGCGATTATCGCGGTATTCGGGAAATTACTGGTAAGCGGCAGGCCCCGGTACATAATTGAACACTGGCCAGATACTACGGTGAACACGTATATATTCGCAACACATATACATAGAGAGAGAGAGAGAGAGAGAGAGAGAGAGAGACATGTATATCTGTTATATGCGAAGCATAACGCGAGAGGAGAAACACGATATCGTGTGTACGAGTATGTATGTACGCTTCCTCGCGCACACTCCCGTTTGGATACTCGTGCGTATAACATTAGTGAGAGAAGGATACACAGAAAGAGAGAGAGAGAGAGAGAGAGAGAGAGTTAGAGAGAGAGAGAGATACAGAGAGAGTGAGAGAGTGAGAGAGAGAGAGAGAGAGAGGGAAAGCATCATCAGCCGTGGCTCTCACCTACACGCATACATACGGAAACACGGCTATCTATCCGGCGGAGGTTTATACGCGTGTTGCCGCTGTAAACTCGCGCCCTGGTACCGGCAACGTAATCGTACGAGATCCCATTGCATGAATATAATTTGCATACAAGTTGGTTATATGGTGGCAGAAGGGGGGGAGGCCGGCATCAGCTGGCTCGCCCGTATAAACGATTATATGGAGCCAACAGATGTAGGCGGACCCGCGATCCCGCACCGTCCGCGATTGGTGTTGTACCTTTTATGCCCTCCTACACCTCCGTAACCCCATCCCTCCGACACCACTCACTCCCACCCACCTCCTCATCCTCATCCTCATCCTCGATTCACCCCATCTCCTTCCTCCCCCCGCTTACCACCACCCACACCTTAGCGACACTCTAACTTCTATGTGTGGGATGTACGTACGTAATTTCTCTCTCTCTCTCTCTCTCTCTCTCTCTCTTATGTCTTACGTGAGTCATTATCAACTATATACGTACATACATATATATTATTGGATTGTAGGTTAAAACGTAAAGATACGTTTAAAGTATCATTTTGTTCGTACTTATTCGTCGATACGATTTTCTTTTTCTTTTTTTACCTCTTTTATTCGATGGGAGCAAATTATTTTCTCACTTCTTATCTATGCCACGAAGACATTGTGCATATGATCGTAATTACGGTGTTACGGTTATCATTGAATTGCATCCTAATGCATGCGTCAAGGATTTTTCTCTTTCCCTCTTTTATCCTCTTCTAAATGTTTTTCCTTTTCTATTAATTCGATTCGATATTTCGACTTCACATCTTCGCAACGTACCGTAATCGTTAGATTTGTTACTTGCACGTTACACCCAGTTTATTCACAATTCGACGTAATAAAGAATGAAATACGTGGACAATCGATTTAATCGATGATATCGAAGTCATTATTATAATAATCCATCCGTAACGTCGATCATTCGTCGAAACTTTGTTGAACGAAATTTAAATACTAAATGAGAGAAGAAAGAGATAGAAAGAAAAAAATTACAAGAATGTAAAATACGATTTCTCAAGGAAATTTTTCGATTCGATTTCCGAATCGAAATCCCGATTTCCGTGATTATAGGATTGTTGAAGAGGGGAGAGGGGTCGGGGGAGAGACGGCGGTGGAGGTGAGGAGGAGGTGACGATGGTAGCTGAGCGATGACGGCGGGACGAGAGGAGTGAGATAGAGCGAGGACGATGTTAACAACCGACCTTGAAAAACGTCCGAGCGAGACGAGGATAAAAAGCACTTCTGGAGTCTCTCTCTCTCTCTCTCTCTCTCTCTCTCTCTGTCACTCTGTCTCTGTCTTCGAACGGCATTCCCTAAGATCCGCGTTTCTGTTCTCGGCTCTCGCGAGATGCTTAGAACTCTCTAGACCGCGGCACATCATTAAGCCAGAGTGGCCGTGTCGCGGCATTGCTTTTCTCCTTTTTTTCAGGACCAAGAGAGAGAGAGAGAGAGATACATAGATAGATAGATAGAGAGAGAGTGAGAAAGAGAGAGAGAGAGAGAGAGAGAGAGAGAGAGGAGGCCGCGGTCGCTAGCTAGATCGGGAAGTTCCTTTTTTCGTGCGGCATCGCCAGCACCGGACATCTAATCTAATGGGAGAGACACCATGGCGAGAGAGCCATGCCGGTAGACAGAAAGAGTAACTAAGAAAGAAAAGGAGAGAAAAAGGAGTGAAAAATAGTAAGAGCGAGGGGGAAAAAAAAAAGAGTGAGAGAGAGATAGAGAGAGAGAGAGAGAGAGAGGTGTGTGTGTGTTAGGGCATTTTAGAAAAGAATACCGGCTAAGGGAAACCGATCGTAGCTCTCGTACGAGAGAAGGAAAGAAAGAAAGGAGGAAAGAAATAAATAAAAAAGAAAAAGAGAGTGATAGTGTGTATGTGTGTGTTGTGTGTTCGTGTGTGTTCGTGTGCGAGTAAGAGAACGATAGAGAAAGAGAGAGAGAGAGAGAGAGAGAGAGAGAGAGATAAAGATAGAAAGATAGAAAGAGAGTGATGAGAGAGGATCTCGCAAAGAGGGAGGCGCTAACGGGAGCAAGAGAGGAAAGATCCTTTGAAGGAGCCGCCACCACTTGTTGGTCGATCAGCGGCCCCCTTTAAATCCGATCGCCGGCCAATCTCTCCTTCTACTTCTCACCGTTTCTTCTTCTTCGACAGGATAGGCGCCCCCTTTTAGTAGAACGAAAGAAAAGGGCTGCGGTTAAGAAGTAGGGAGAGTTTCTCTCGGCCGCGTTCCTCAGCACTCTGCCTCAACACGCCTCAACGGCCACGGCTGGAGCGTTACAGATTTTCGTTTACGTTTATATATATATATATATATATATATATATATATATATATATATATATATATATATATATATATATATAATGTATGTATGTATGTATGTATGTATGTATGCATGTATATATGTATACCGATTTATACGAGGATAGTCCTCTGACGATGAGATAAAGTCTACTAGCGTAGGATGCCTATGTCCGACGTGGACCACTTTAGCGCCATGTATTTTTGTTGGTTCTTCATTTTTATTTTTTTTTTTGTTTGGTTTTGTTTCGTTTTGTTTCTTCTTTATTTCTTTTTTCTTTCTTTTTCATAAATTTGTTTTGGAGGTCACCTTCGTTTATATATTCTGAGAATATTTCTCTCTCTTTCTCTTTCTCTTTCTCTCTCTCTCTCTCTCTCTGTCTTTCTCTTTTCTTTCTATTTCTATTTCTTTCTTTATCTCTTTTTTTCTTTTCTTATATTTAATATATTTATATATATATATATATGTTTTTGTTTTTCTTTTGTAATAATTAAAAAATATTTTTCTCTTCAAGTATCAGAATTTTTAGGGTTAATCGTCTAATCTTTGGTTTCGTTCAACTTATTTTTCTTTGTCTTTTTTCGACTTTAATAATTTCATTTATTTTTACTTTCACTCTTTTTTTAACACACACACACACACACACACACACATATACACACGCTCGCACGCACACACAAAAGCTATTATTAAATTAGAGTACAGTCTTTTCAAGCAAACTTTGAGTATTCATTATTGACAAAGTTCTCGAGTTATACTGACTGGTCCTGTCTTTTTATTTGTTCGAGAGAAGAACAACGATGTACGCAAAAATATATGATATTAGCCAATTAAAAGGAGAGATATTAAAATACAGGAGTGGGGGAGAAAAAGAAGTAACAAATATGAAAACAATACCGAATGGATAATTTTAATGAGAAAACTGAACCCAAATTAAAAAAAAAAAAAAAAAAAAAAAAGAAGCTCACTTCGATTCAATTACAATACGAGTAGAATAGAACGAATAAGAAGAAAGAAACAAATATATATATTTATGCATACAAAACTAATGATATTATAATGATTACAATAACGATAATAAACGAGAGAAAAAAGGAAGAAAAAAAAACAGAAAGAAGGAAGAAAAGTGAAAGAGAAGACAAGAGAGAAAAGACAATCCTGCAAAGGACATTACAAGCTGATCGATCGATATAATCCGTTCGATCGGATAAAATATCAACGCCATCAGACTATATTACGTACCGTTCAACCGAATAAGATAAAAAAAGAAAGAAAAAAGAAATAAAAAAAAAAAAAAAAAAGAAGAAAAGGAAGTAACGGGTATAGAACGTAAAAGAGGTAATAGCAAATCGGTGGAGCTCAAGGTACTATTCGTAAGAAAAGAAACGGTTCTTCGCTCGAGCATTGATCGCTGAGTAGGGTGATGGTGGTAGTAGGATAGGGCAGAGGATGGGATAGGGTAGGATAGGGTGGTGGTACGAGGGTGGTAAGAGTGGAAGGAGGACGAGGTATAGGGTAGGAGCGGGGGTGGTGGTGAAAGAGGGTGGTGGTGAAAGAGGGTGGTGGAGAAGAGTGGTGGAGTGATAGGGGGTTGGGTGGCGTAGTCGACTGGTGGAATGGCGTAAAGTAATATAAAGTCTAGAGCACGGTCATATCGCGGTCGTAAAGCAGAAGGAACTCTCGTTTCTACCAGAACGTTGGGAAGCTCCGAGACATAAGAGTCTTACTTCTCGTATTCGTCGAGCTAGCTAGCTAGCTAGCTAGCTCTCGTACCGAGAAGAGAGAGAAAGAGAGAGAGAGAGAGAGAGAGAGACCGGGTTCTTATTCGTGGTATGAAGCAATTTACATGAAGGTCGCGCGTAGCCAACCACCATCACCACCACCATCACCACCACCATCACTACCACCAACACAATCGCTACCACCTTTTACTCCCCCTCCCCCCACCACCACACCCCTCCTTCTCTCCTCTCACCACACCGCACCCATCACTTCCTCACCATCCAACTCGCCCATCCTACTACTGTCTTTCACAGAATCCACGTACATACCATCGCGTTCCAGAACTCTGTCCCATGCATCTCCTTCCTCCCCCGTACCTCCCACACGCTGATCCTTTCGTGTAAAGAGGGTAATAAATATACCCTTAACGAGTACGTTCACGGTTTTTCCTTGAATTTTAATGTGCGCTTCCCTTGAATGTTATACGGAGACATCATGAAAATTGTATGTTATATGGACGGTTTCGAGGGGAAGGGGGTGGGAGATAAAAAGGGAGAAGGGAAGAGGAAGGAAGGAAGGAAACGAAAGAAAGGAAGAAAGAAAAAGGCGTCAGGGACATCAAGAAAATTGTACGTGAATGGTGTTTCGAAGGAGAAACAAGAAGTAGAAAAGGAAGAGGGAAGGGATAGAGAAATAAGGAATAAATGATACCGGACATCTTGAGAATTGTATTGTGTTATTGGACGGCTTCAAGAAAAGACAAAGAAAAAAAATATGTATTTATAGATATATGTGTTTCATTCATGTAAGATAGATATAAATTATTTATAACAAATTTGTTTTGGTTCATAATAATATTGGTATGAATGGTATAGTAGTAAGTTAAATCGTTTATCGTTCGAGTTCGTAGATCGAAGTAGAAATTTATTAAAATGATATGGACACCATTAAATCGATCCTTCACAAATTTCGCATACATACATACATACATACACACACACACACACACACACACACACATATATATATATATACACCTATATAAATTATTTATATAAACGTTCGGCTTATAAACATGATATTTTACGTACATAAATGTGATTTATACGAAACGTTCGTACGATTTCTTACTTCTGCAAAGGAATTAATTATTGTTTGTTCTGGCAATTAAATTGACAGATATACGTACGAACGATTGATATATCTCTGAAGATAGATTTCAGATAATTCTTGATATTAATTATCTATCGAGATTATTTTTATTTGTGAAATATACAAGCTGTGTTCTCTAAAAATTCGTTCCAATTATACGATCTCATTTATTATTTTGTTCCAATTAGATCAATCAGATCACGGACGTCGGTCGAAATTAGAAAGAGAAAAGGAATGAAAAATTGAATAAATGTTTCGTTCCAGAAAACAAATTAAAGGCAAAAGAAAGAAAGAATTAAAATAATATATACGGTATACTACGTATATAAAATAATATATATATATATATATATATATATATATATATATACATACACATATATAGATATATAATGTATACAAATGAGTATAATTTGGAATTTCCAAATATCGTTGTAATTGAAAGAAAAATGAAGGAACATTAAAATGAGGAAAATCGTATATTTATCGTTCGATCGTAAATTTCATATATGTATCTAGATATAAACGTAGAGATTAGGTATAGTCATTAAATTTGAACGGGTTAACATATACACGTTAGGAAGTATTTCGAAAGAGTTTTCTTATCTCTAGGAGGGATGGAGTATATCAAAACGGTTATCTATGGAAGCTCGTGTACACGATAATGCTACGACAAAGTGGCCATCGTTGTATCGGCGTTTAGGATGCGGCGGAGGTTAAACGAATACATCAAAAGCTATGACCGGCACGTGAGAAAGCTAGTCGAAGTAAAGAATGAACAATAAGAGGACAAAATAGACGACAAAGAAGAGGAAGAATAAGAAGAAGAAGAAATGAAGGAAGAAGAAATAAAAGATGGTAGAAAAGAAAACGAAGGAGAATGTGAACGAGAATGAAGGAGGGCTGACGATCATCCGACAAAAGGGTGAGGGAAGTCGGCCATGTTGAAAGGGATGGAGAAAAGAGGCGGTTAGGAGGCGCCGTTTCGTCGCCGTTCTTTTAAACGGAAGGAAGGAAGGAAGGAAGGAATGAGAGGATAGAAGAAGAGAGGAGAAGAGAGTAGAAGAGTGGAGTGGAGTGGAGAGGAGAGGAGAGGAGAGGAGTACCACCGACGACGTACGACGACGGACGACGACGTACGACGACGACGAACGACGTACGACGACGGACGACGACGACGACTGAGGACTGAGGACGGAGGACGGAGGACGATGACGAAGACAACGAGGGAAGTACCCGGTTGGGTTCTGCGACCGCATAAAGCGGTGTCGAGAGTGAGCACCATCTTGTTAACAGCCGAGTTCTTTTTCCATCGGCGTCGACTCCGATAGGCTTGCGGACTCGTGGTGGGCGTTCTTCCTCGTCTTCCTATTTTGTCCACTCGCCATGCTCCGCCTCGAGTAGAGTGCCTCTGTCTTTCTCACTCTCTCTCTCTTTCTCTTTCTCTCTTTCTAGTTCTCTCTTTATATGTATATATATATATATATATATATCTTTGTCTCTATCTATCTCACTTTCTCTTCCGCACGTGATCAGAGCCTTATATACTACTCTCTTCTCTGTACGATCAGCAGCACCAGCGACATCAGCAACACCAGCAACAGCCACAGCAACAGCAACAGCAAGCTTCCTTTATATGCTCGATCGTCGTACCTACGCGTACTCGAGGTGTAAGCAATACGCTCTCTCTTTCACTCTGTTTCTTTTTCTCTTATTCTTTATTCCTCTCTCTCTCTCTCTCTCTCTCTCTCTCTCTCTCTCTATCTATCTATCTCTATCTCTCGCTCCCTCGTTCTCATTCTTGTTCATTGGGCCGAATCGGTAGATAAAAGGTTCAAGATTGTTTCATCGGTTGAATTTCATCGGTCGAACGCCGGGACCGCATCGAAATCTTGTTAGTTATAATCCACTTAAGATTTTCATCAACCTGATGGAATTACTTTGTCGGGGATTCAACATGTTCCTTTTCTTTTCTTTTTTTTTTTATTGTTAGACATATTGATATATTCTTCCGTACGTGTTTATATATATGTATACTTTTTTTTTACTCATATATATATATATATATATATATATATATATATGTAATTATTATTATTATTATTATTATTTGTATACGATAGTTGGAACTCGAACGGGACGCATATCGAAATCACATTAATTAAGATTTTCATCGTAATAATGAATATATATATATATATATATATATATATAATTAGTATTCCTCCGAAGTTACGATTAAAAATTAAGATTTGTCGAAAGAAAAATTGTTGTCGTACGTTTTCCAATCGAATTCGATAATTCATCGAATATTTTTACGATAAATTGCATCATACTATGATCGGATTATATCGCGTTAATTATCAAACTTTTTATCGTAATCATAATGATATGATATTCTCGAGTATTTTCTTTTTCCTTCCTTTCTTTACTTATTTATTTAATTTCTATTGAAAACAAGATAGTGAGTTATATCTCGCGACATAAATTTTTTCATAGATCGATCGTCGATCCAAGTACGAAGGAGATACGAGTCGTTCGACAACGATTGGAAAAAATCATTTATCGTCATCTTAATATTCGATTAATATGACGAAAACAAATAGAAGGTATCTATTCGTGTGCGTATCGAGGTATATATTTCAAATTTTCCATTCGCCTAAATCTCACGACATAATATCGTATCTTATATGAAAAGAAAAAAAAAAAAAGATTACTCGAGCTGGACAGACGCATACGTAATTACACTTACGGATACGTGTGCGAGCGTATGAAGATCGACGTTTTATCGATGAAAATAAAAAAGAAAAAAAAAAAAAAAAACCAAACGAAAAAACGAAAACGAAGAAAGAACGAACGAAATCGATCGTATGACGATCACGAATCGTCGTTTCGTTAAGCACACGTGTAGCTTTTCAAAACAATAGCCAGACGTTAATTAAGTTACGTTAAGAGTTTGCTTAGACAGAGAGAGAGAGAGAGAGAGAGAGAGAGAGAGAGAGAGAGAGAGAGAGAGAGAGAGAGAGAGAGAGAGATTAAAAGAGAGAGAAAGATTGAAATAGAGAGAGAAAGAGAGACAGTACTGTCCATTCTCTTCCCATCGTTCTGTCCTTTTCTCTATTTCTTCTTCTTCTATCTTCTCTCTCTCTCTCTCTCGCTCTTTTCCTCTCCTCTTTCTCTCTGTCTCTCTTTCTCTCTCATCGTCGACTTTCGTCGAGTGGGTGCTCCGCAAACCCCTTTTCGCGGTACGGAGGATTGTTACGAAAGGATTTGCGGTAATCCTCGATCTAATTTGCATGCTGATGGTAATGGATGTGTATCTTCTCTTATTCCCTCGCTTTTGTCGCTCGCCTACACCGTATCTCTTCACATTGAAAGAGAAAGAGAGAAAAAGAGAGAGAGAGAGAGAGAGAGGAAGAAGGTGGGATAAAATAGGGAGGGTAAGAGTGAGAGAGAGAGAGAGAGAGAGAGAGAGAGAGAGGGAGGGAGAGAAGGAGGGAGAGGGAACGCGTATTTCTGAGGATCGAAAGGAAGGTTAAAAAAAATATTCTAGAACGAGAGCAGCTGAGTGTGTGGCCTTCTTATCGGACTTCCATTGCACCTGTTCGGTATTGAAAGGTTTTTAGATCGAATCTCTTGAAAGGGGATCGTTGGATTTTAAACGCTTATACTTTGACCATAATGTTTAGGATATACCTATATGTACGTACGTATGTGCTTATGTATGTTTGTATGTATTAGAAATGATGATATGGGGTAGATATAATATTTGATACTTCGGATCATTTTATTTTAATATATGTTAATATCTTTACAATTTTTTTACTCTTGTATTTATTTTTTCTTATTTTTATTTTATATATATATATATATATATATATATATATATATATATGTATGTATTTGTGAGCATGGTTCATATTTCTATACTTGTGAATTTTTAATTTTTTTTTATTTTTTAATTTTTTTTTTTTTATATGTCTTTACGAACGTTTTTGAAGATCAAATATGCGTTAGTGTGAAATGATTCTTTTAAGAAAATTAAATATATGTATATATTTGAAGCAAGTCAATTTTTTATAAAAGGATAATGCAAATATTTATAATATAAATGTAATACGTACGAAACAATATTATGTATGTATGTATATATATATATATATTACTTTGTATATTATTTTTTAAAAAGGCTATATAAACATATATGATATTTGTATATAAATTCTCATTATAACCGGAAACATTTTCACATAATTTCGTTTTAATCGTATAATACTCGTCTGTTTGACGATGTTTAATCTTCGACCTTCGACGGCCAAGAGCGCGTAACTCGCTAAGATAAAATTTCAATAATCATTATGAGTCTAACAAGACAGGGCATTCAGAAAGAAGGGAACCGAAGCGCTCGGTATATAACAGTTAAGATATCCGTCGTCTTTTCAAAGGAAAATAAAAAAAAAAAAAAAAGGAAAAAACCAGGGAAAAATAAAAAAGAAAAATTAGGAAAAAAAAGAAAATAAGGCAGGAAATTTCAACTGCGACCTATCGAAAAAATACGAAACCGGAAATCGAGTGAAATACTTAAATGAACGTTTGTTCGTTCGTAATCATTACTTTTTAATCGTCGATTATGGAATTAATAATATTAATGACATAAATTCCAATTCGTTTAGATACATTATTATTAATAATATCGATAATATCAATTCCAATTCGTTTTAGATTGATCGTACGTAAGTTATTTAAATAAATTTTACGTACGTATGTATCCATGTATGTACGTACGTATGTATGTATGTATGTATGTATCAAAGGACAACGTTATAAAAGGGACGCATTCGAAGTAAAAGTACCGGGCGTGAGTGCCTTGGACGGACATTGGACTCAGTCCAAACGATATACTACTCTCTCGGCTATAAAGCACGAAGAAGAAAATCCTTGAGGTGTGTATCCATTAAGCTAAGGGCACAAACAAACTCCAAGAGCGTCAACGACCGACACTTTGCCCCGTAATATATTACGATCTGACTAACGCACGCTAAATCGTTACCACTTAAAGTCACCTTTTCTCGACGTATATACGTACACATGTACGCATACACACACACACACACAAACGAAGAGATTGTATTTTATAAATAAACAGATCCGTACTCTTTCATTTCGTTCGCGTACGTTCAAGAGGACGGACACATCGAGATTAGACACGCGTTAGTGACAATTTTTCGAGATATTTATTTGACATTTATTTTCTCATATCCCATACGGCGATTTTGAGAGATCGTTTATTGGGTGGACAAAAAAAAAAGAATTTTGTTTGCTCTTATTTTCATAGGGACTATGTATAAACGATATTGTATTGGAATTTATTTTTCCGAATTATTTTACTGATTTTACGAGATAATTTTTACTGTCTAACGAATGATATCGTCGTTATAAATTGCAGTCACCTTTTCTCGACTTATACACACACACACACACACACACACACACACACACACACACACACACACACACACACACACACACACACACACACACACACGGGCGCGAACGAGGGATTATATTTTATAAACAAACTGATCGTCGTCGTTCATTTCGTTCCCGCACGTTCAAGAGGACGGACACATCGAGATTAGACGAGCGTTGGTGAAATTTTGGGAGATATTTATTTGATAATTATTTTCGAAACTTTTACGATGATTTTGAGAGATCGTATATACCGAAGATTTTTTTTCTCTAATAGAAATTATATATAAGTAAATTATATTAGAATTTGTTTTACAATTATTTTATTTAGTTTACAATGATTTTTACTGTCTTACAAATGCTACATCGTTTTAAATTATGGTCACCTACTCTCGACCTATATTTACACACACGTACGAGGGATTGTATTTTATAAACACACAGATCGTCGTCGTTCATTTCGTTCCCGCACGTTTAAGAGGACGGACACATCAATTAGACGAGCGTTGGTGAAATTTTTGGTAACATTTATTTGATAATTATTTTCGAAACTTTTACGATGATTTTGAGAGATCGTATATACCGAAGATTTTTTTTCTCTAATAGAAATTATATATAAGTAAATTATATTAGAATTTGTCTCACAATTATTTTACTTAGTTTACAATGATTTTTACTGTCTTACAAATGCTACATCGTTTTAAATTATGGTCACCTACTCTCGACCTATATATACACACACGTACGAGGGATTGTATTTTATAAACACACAGATCATCGTCGTTCATTTCGTTCGCCTACGTTCAAGAGGATAGATAGATCGTGTTTAGAGACGTATTAGTAAAGTTTTTGAGAGATTTATATGAGAATTATTTCAGGAATTTTTACTACGACGTTCTTGATAGTTGAGTGAACTTATTTTTTAATTATAATATTCGTTAAACTCAACAATGATCGGGAGATCGGAAATCGTGTTAAAATTTTTTTGAATCGTTTTATATTTTTTGTTTTGTTTTTTTTTTTAATATTTCATACGAGATCTTTCTTTGAGTATTAAATGTAATCAAATTTTATTAATTTCTATTTTGTTGAAGGTTATCATTTGACACTTTTATACGTACATGTGTATTAATTTTTTGTTTTGTTGAATTTTTATACGGAACACGTGTAATAATTTGTCAACGTAATTTCTGATACAACTTGAGAATAATATTATTTAGAAACGAGAGCGACCGTATCTATAAATACAATTTTTGGATGATCGAAATTGAATAACGAAAAACAAAACAAATAAAAAAATAAGACGCTCGTGAGTATATACATATCGCGATGACGTGCATTATTACAAATATTTACATAAACTTTATAACGATTATGGTTGCAAACATTAGTATCGTCGAAAGAATACTTTATTCCTTTACGATTACTTCATTCGAAGATATCGAACAGGTAATACGAAATAATTTTTGATTTTTCAACGCGCCGACAAAAAATTTGATCGTATCCTTCGCCTCGTACGATTCGTTTAGTTCGTCGTTAAATAATTAATGGGATGGTAATTAATCGATTACGTATAGATACGTAAACGTTTCGTGGCGTTCCTGTCTCTATGTATGTGTATGGTATTTTGTGTATTATACGAAAGTGGCACATCGTGCACTCTCTTGGCAATTCAAATTAGTATATACATAAATATACATATAGGTATTATATGTAGCAGGAAGTAACGTTCTAACGCTTACATTCATATTCATGACGATAGGGTAGTATTTGTTCTTTGATTTGATGGAAGAAAATGTCGAAACTGTATATCAAATGTTAAATAAACTTAATATACACACATATATATATATATATATATATATATACATACATACATATACATACATATACATGCATATACATACATATATATATATATATATATATATATATATATATATATATATATATATATATATATACATATATATAAATATATATGTGTGTGTGTATAAGATTTATACAATATTAATGATAATAAATAATTAATGTTATTATTATTATTATATATACATATTAGAAAAAAATCAAAAATAAATGAGGATCGACTGGTGTATAATTAAAAAGAATAAAAGAAAAGGGAACAAAATTTTGCAAGCAATAATTCATTAATTGTCTCAGCTTAATTAAAAGACAACGTAGTGTATGTCACGTGTAAAATTTAATGATAATAATAATAATAATATTAATTATTATTATTATTAATTAATAATTAAACAATGAAATAATAATAATAACAATTATTATTATTGAGATAAAATCAACAATATGAAATAGTTAATATTAGTAATATATATAGGAAGGGATCAAAGAAGAGTTAGACAGAAAGTTAGATAGATAGATAGAGAGAGCAAGAGAGGGAGTGAGAGAGAGAGAGAGAGAGAGAGAGAGAGAAGCCATTACGAAGCAAGGAAAGCTGGTCGTGCTTGGATCGTGGATGATCGTAAAGGTCAAGATCGTCGATGGAGAGAAAAAGGGTCGATGGAAGGGTCACGCGAAGTAAAGGGATATTCGCGAGGTTATTCTGAGGTCTCTTCTGTATGGAAAAGTTATGGTCTCTGGCGCCAGAGACCTCGATAATCGTTCGGATAATCGAATTTTTATACCTACATACATATATAAATACATACATTCATATACACATACATACATTTATACATACATATATACGTATTCGTTGGAATATGTCAATTTTGATAAAATAGAATTTGAAGAATTATAAATACGATTGTGAGACATCAGAAAATTTATTAAACCGATTATGATTTCTATTAAATATAATATTTAGAGAGAGAGAGAGAGAGAGAGAGAGAGAGAGAGAGAGAGAAAGACAGAGACAGAAAGGAGTGGAGGGAGGATGAGAGAGAAAGAAAATAAATAAGAAGCTTTCTCTCTCTCTCTCTCTCTCTCTATCTCTATCTCTTTCTTTTTCCCCCTAGCAGTTTAGATTAAGTTTTAGATAAGAAAGATAATAATACATATATGTATCGAATTTCTATAGAGTGTTCCTCGTGTTTGGAATAAAATGACGAGAGAATAAGAAAGAGATAGAAAATGAAAAGGAGCTTCTTTTCTCTCTCTCTCTCTCTCTCTCTCTCTCTCTCTCTCTCTCTCTCTCTGTTTCTGTTTAACAGTTGCCTCCTTCGTCGCGTCGTTGTGCTTTTCGCGTCTGCTTAATGTCGTTAAGGCTCTCTCTCTCTCTCTCTCTCTCTCTCTCTCGTGGTCGACTTATCGGTGTTTATGTTAAACCGACGCATTTAACAGCCAGGACGGTTTATCTCGTCGATAAATAACTCGAGTCAAAGAGAAGAGAGAAGAGAGAAGAGAGAAGAGATCAGGCTCGTGTTCTCCTAGTCTCGAGTCCGTGGGTCTGCGTCCTCCACTTGTCGCATCATTATTGTTTGCGAGAAGATCCCCAAAGCGATGTTGTTATGGGGGGACCAGTCCTCGAATAATCTTTCGAAAAGACAGACTGACTGTCAGAGAGAGAAAGAAAGAGAAAAAGAGAGGGAGAAAGAGAGAGAGAGAGAGAGAGAGAGAGAGAGATTCTCGTAAGCCAGAACCAAGCGTTCTTTTAATCTCAAAGATTAGGATTCCTTCTTCTGATCTCTTGTATTTTTTCTTTTCTTTTCTGTATATTTGTTTTTTCCTGTCTTTCTCTTTTTTTATTTTATCATTCTTTTTCTCTCTCCTCTCTCTCTCTCTTTTTTCTTTTTTCTTTCCCTCGCACCATGATCGCGCGATTGTTTCACTTTGGTCGAATCGCGACCTATCGATCTTATGTTTATTTTTTTTTTTATCTTCAATTTTGTTCCTCTTCTTCGCGTTTCATTTTATTCCATCGACGGTTTATAATCGTGTAAACTACCTGTCCACGGATTTTGTGCGACCAATCGATTTTTTATTTTTTTATTTTTTTTACGTGAATCGATCGACCCTCGATCGTTTGATCGTTGATCTGTCACAATGATGTTGGTCGAGAAAAAAAATTTATTTTTACAGATTTTCTTTTTCTTTTTTTTTTTTTTTTTCTATAACTACGTTAAAACGTGGTTTCGGGATACGTATAAGGAAAATAATTTTCGTTATATACAACACGTCAATTTTCATTACATACAATATACCTGTGTATATTATATATATATATGTATATACACATATATCGAGATATATGATATATAAACTATTTCAAGATCTCACGATTTGAATAATCTATCGTAATTATGAACGTATAAAAACGGATGAAGCGTCGAGAAATAATGTATGAACGTCTTCGACGAGATTGGTGTGTAATCTCGAAGTCGGCGATCGTTGATTTAAAAAAGAAAAAGAAAAAGAAAGAAGAAAAAGAAAAAGAAGAAGTAATTCGACGGGGAAAAAAAAGAGATCGAAACTGAGAACTGTCTGCATGTCGAATCTATTTGCGAGCTCTATTTGGGGACATTGGAACTCGAAAGAAGAGAAACGGACGGATAGCGTCCCGCAACCGGGAATAACTCTCTCTCTCTCTCTCTCTCTCTCTCTCTCTCTACGTTCTCTTGGTATTTATAAGCAACAAATGACAAAGGTGACAAGGCGAGAAAATCGTTCTACGTCTCGAATTTATGTTTCTCCGTCAAACGAATAGCTCGCACATTTCTTACTCGTCCAACGACTCGTCTCGAAATACTTGACTCCTCTCTCTCTCTTTATATGTATGTATATATATATATATATTTTCACACGTATTTATATATGTATGTATGTATGTTGGTATGTGTTGTTAGTACACACGAATAAACGTTATTCTTGTTGGCTGGTGTCCCTTCGGAGACACACAGTTAGAGACATCGTTTACACGGATCATCAGATTTAACGCGTTATTCGCAGCCGACAAATAAATGTTCGACGAAGATCTCGATTGATAAGTTTGCTTTTCACGAATACTTGACAGATTTATTAGAGTAACGGACCGGACCGGACCGAGATCCTATTTCTACATATGTATATCCACACGTATGTACATTATTCGTCACATTATTTTTGTCCTGATAATTAGTTATACATGATCTATGGTATCTGTGAAAAAATCTATAGTCTCTATAATAAGAATATATATATATATATATATATATATATATATATATATTATTCTATATGATTAATAAAGTATATACGAATGAATATAATATTATTTTGAAAATACAATTATTACAAATATGATGAACACATTTTATATATAAATTAAATTTTATATATAAAATTTATATATGTATGTGTATATGTATATATATATATATATATATATATATTCGATAAAAAATATAATAAATAAATACGTTACGTATTACTCGTCGAGACCATAGTTATCATAAAATAACATATTACATAGATCAATCCAATTTTGCCCAATTGAATTATCACATTACAAATGAATACACGTCGTTGATATATCAACGTTATCGAATGAAAAAAAAAAAAAAAAAAAAAAAAAAAAAAAAACAGAAAAACAAAACTAATAAATTTATCGAATATAATTGCGATTAAATATATCTATCCTGAGAGATAACGGGTGTAATAGTTGGTACGACGATCGGGTATATTAAATAAAGAAAAAAAATAAAATAAAATAAAATAAAATAAAAGAAAGAAAGAAGGAAGGGGAAAGAAACGAAGGAAATAAGAAGGAAAGGAAAGCAGAAAAATGAAACGAAACGAAACGAAACGAGACGTAATGAATTGAAACGAAAACTAAAAGGAAGAAAAAAAGAAAAGTAACGGCGTTCGTTTCGATCGCTTAAAGAGGAAAACGTAGTTTTCTTCGCTTATCTCTCTGCTCGACGAATATGCATACCTTACTACTATATAGGATCGCGTGCGTCTCGTCGACACGCCTTTACGTGAAAGCACTCTGAGATTCTACGATCGTTGACAGACGAGGAACATGCACTCGCTCGGTGTCAGCTCTTTTTTTTTTCTCTCTCTTTCTCCTCCTCCTTTTTCTCTCTCTCTCTCTCTCTCTCACTTTTCCGGGCCACGGGCCCCTAAAAATATGGCCATTAAAACTCCTCCGGCCAAGAGTAACACGAAGCCGTTGAACTTGAAACGAGAGTCGATATGGTCATGGGCCAGGGTACTCCTATTACCGTACACGACACTTTTTAGCGAGAGCTCTTCTCCCTATTCTCTCTCTCTCTCTCTCTCTTTTTTTTATTTCTCTTCTTTCTCTCTCTCTTTTTTACTCTCTCTTTCTTTTTCACTCTCTTTGTTTAAGAGTCCCTTTTGACGCGCCAAGACGAACCTACCAAGAAGAATCGAGTCCTTAGCCCATTGGCCATGTTTATTTATTTATTTCTTTATTTATTTATTTATTTATTTATTTATTTTGCATCGTCACTTTTATATACCATTTTTTGTTTCTCTTTCATTTTCATTTTCTTTTTTTTCCTTACTTCTACTTCATTTACGTCCTTCGAACGTCACTTATTTCGTAGTACTCAACAGTCTAATGATCGTTTGAATTAACATCTCGTATTTCTCTTAAGGGGAATGGGAGTGCGTTGAGAGAGAAACTTTGAAAATCGAATAAGTATGAAGAAAATAATATTCTTAATTATGTTTACGACGACGCGTTTTATCTTTAAACATCGTTTCACCCCTATCCATCTTCGTTTGATATTTCAATCGTATCTGCGATTGTTTCTCCTTCGTTATTTTCCTTTCCTTTTCTTTTATTCCTTTTTTCTTTCTTTCTTTCTTTCTCTCTTTCGAAAGTTTATCTTAAGTGATATTTTAAAAATCCTGCCCCTTTCTTTTTTGTAAACTAGTTAATTAATAAATACAAAAAATTATTAATGATTTATTATTATTATTATTATTATTATTATTAATAAATTAAATTAATAATTAATGAAGAAATTTCAGGTGTTAATTTATTTTTTCTTTCTCTCAGATAAATATAACTAAGTAGCCAGAAGTCTAGGGGATTTTCGATAGATCCTCTCTATACTAGTATGCGAAGTAATAATATTAATAAACAAATTAAATGAAAAGAAATATATTAAATATATTTATTAATTAAATAAATGTATCGTCGTCTTTCTCCATTGTTTCCGTTTTCTTTCTTTCTCTTTTCTCTTTCTCTTTTCGCCGAAGAAGAAACTTGACAATCTATCAATAATCGATATGAGAAATGATTAATATCGTTCGAAATTTTTCTAACGTCTTCGAATCACGTTTTCTTTTCTCTTCTTTTTATATTCTTTTTCTTTCTCAAGTTATTTTCCTTTCTTTTTTTTTTTCTTTTCTTTTTTTTTTCGTCTACTTCTATACGGTATCTCGTCGTATCTACATATCAAACACGTGGAAACGTTATTTTGACTTTCTCTTTTCGATTGATCGTCTCCATAGCGTGTATTTCAAGATTATATGCTTATGCGCGTGAATATAATACTGCATACATTTCCTCTTACATTTGCAAAGGGAAGAGGAAATGTGCTAATGCGCAAGTCATCGGAAGCGTGAGAAGGTAACGAACTATGCCCGTGGAATAATTCGTTATACAAGTTTAACTGCACGATCTCAAATGATATATTATAAGTACGTATAAATATTTATGAGAAGAACGAACGACTTTTAGCAAATGCGATAAAGGAATATTCGATTGTCTTATCGTTCATGGATGGTACACCAAATTTTTACATTTTTAAAACGTGTTATAAAATGTCGATCGATGTATCGTAATGATTAATTTTAATTATTATTAATTGCGGAAATATTTCGAACGATATATTTATATATACAGAATGTTTCAAAATGTTTTATAACGCGCTTATGTTAACTTCAGTTTAATAATAATATATTATTATTATTATTATTATTATTATTATTATTATTATTATTATTATTATTGTCATATGTCGAACAAATTTTAGTATTTGAATTTAGGAACATCTCTTTTTTGTCATATCGTATAACATCGTCGACGTTTCGTAAATTTTTATTTTGGAAATTATTATTTTATCGTTCTAACAACTTCGAAAATTTTGTAAATTTATTTCAAGAAATATATATTCTGAATTTGATAATAGAATTATTTGTAAAATTCGACGAATCGTTTATCTAATCCTTTATCTAAATTTACAAACATTTTTGTTTTCGAATCTTGCATTATCGCAAATTTTTATTATCAATTTTTCATTATTATTTTTCATTGTGTATATATATATGTAATTTTTTTCTTTCTTTAAATTGAAATTATATTACAGAAAGACATGTTTCGAATAGTATATAGTTTTATACGATTCGAACGGTCTTACTTGGAGTGCCTGTAAATTTTCAAGTAAAACAGAACGGGACAGATTTTTTGAAGTACTACCGAGCGAATGTAACGATATGACCACCCAGGAGGCTACACGTGTTCCGCAAGTTTTCCAGAAAACGATAACCCTCGTTCCTTAGGGACCCCGCTGATCGTTCGGTCGTAAAGAAATTTTTCCTCGGACGGACACGCGATTTACAACAAATCGTCTCTTTTTCCTGTGGCGCCTCTGTCAGATTAGATCGGTAATTTCCTCTTTCCTTTTCCTTTTCTTTTCTTTTCTTTTCTTTTGTTCTCTCATTTTCTTTTTTTGTGTTCTCTTTTGTTTCCTTTTTCCTCTTTTTTCTTTCTAACCACTAAAAAAAAATTATACAATCTCCAACAATATATTTATATATTTTTTTCAAGATATCAAATGATAATTAACACGATAATTATAATTATCATTCAATGTTATAGAATTTTATCTGATCATATTTTGTCGAAAGTTTCTAAACTCGTACCATTACGATATAAATTATGATTAGTCTGTACAGTTTCGATAAAGTACAATCGATTCGATCGTATTTGATCATATGTATATACGCGTGTATATACACGGACGAGATATTAAATCTGATTCGATTGAGTAACATTTGATAATAATAAAAACAAAAAAAATAATAATGATTAAATATAATTAATATAGAAAAATAAATAAATAAATAAATAGATATTAAGGATATTAAAGATATCAAATCAAATTTGACTAGGTAACATTTGATGATAAAAAAAAGTATTCTGAAAATATAATTAACAAAATAAAAATAAATAATAAAGATATTAAAGATATTAAGTCGTATTTGATTAAGTAACGTTTGATAATAAAAAAAAAAAAAAAAAAATAAAATAATGATAAAATAAAATTGACAAAATAAAATAAATTAACAGATAAACAACAAAGAATAAATATATATTACAAAAACGGGATAACAATCGTTTTGCTCTATTTTGTAGGAAGAAAAGAGAGAGAGAGAGAGAGAGAGAGAGAGAGAGAGAGAAAATAAATTCCGGATAGCAAAGTTATATTGTTGAAAGTGAAAGTTGTCGGCACTCGAGCAAAAGGGTCTCTATAAGGGAAAAATATTGTATCCTTGAGTATAGGGCCGCGCTTAGTTCGGCTTGTGGGCAGAGTTTACACATAACGCGCTATGTTTCCAGTTTTATCAGCCAACACACACTTGACTCGAGTTTAAATCCGTCGGTTTTTTTTCTTCTCTCTCTCTTTCTTTCTCTCTCTATTTCTCTCTCTATTTTTCTCTCTTTTCTTTTCGCTCGAAACAGTTTGGGGATGGGGGATGGACGAGAAGGAGATGCCTATGCTCATGGCAAACCGCAAATAACACATCTCCTTTTGATGGTTAGAAAGTGGAAGACCGGCCCCCATTATGTTATGGGGATTTTCAACGCGTATTTGAACCGGCTTTCTCATTTTTGACGTAGACGTGTTACCGACTGTTTGTCATAGGATTGAGATATTTGACTTTGAGATTTTCACCATTGGCACTACTTATCTTTTCTTTCTTTTTAACGGGCACTTTCGTTTTCCCGTCAATCTTTTTTGTTTTTTTTCTCCTCTCTCTCTCTCTCTCTCTCTCTCTCTCTCTCTATCTCTCTCTTTTTTCTTGTCTTTCCTTTTCTTCATTTTGTGGAAACATTCCTGATTTATAACATTCGATAATATGAACACTGAATTGTATTCCTTAACAACTGTTACTATTCATTGGGACTGTTTAATTAAAGTGTTCAAAAATATATATATATATATATATATATATATATATATATATATATATATATATATAATAGAACTTTAACTTGTTGATATCAAACGAAACAAAAAATGATTATAAATAATTTTTAAAATAAGTATCAGAAAAAATCATTAAAAAAATATGTAATAACCATAAAAAGAAAAGGAAAAATAAACAGATATAATTTCATAGGTATAATTTCGTCATAGAAACAATTGCGTAGAGAAAGGTTTCATAGAAAAAAAATTTCATCGAAAAGATTTCATAGAAACAATTTCATAGAAACAATTCTATGGAAAAAACTTTCGTAGATATCATTTCATAGAAAAAATTTCATAAAAACAATTTCATAAAAACAATTCTATAGAAAAAACTTTCATAGATATCATTTCATAGAAACAATTTCATAGAAACAATTCTATGGAAAAAACTTTCGTAGATATCATTTCATAGAAACAATTTCATAGAAACAATTTCATAAAAACAATTCTATAGAAAAAACTTTCATAGATATCATTTCATAAAAACAATTTCATAAAAACAATTTCATAGAAACAATTCTATGGAAAAAACTTTCATAGATATTATTTCATAGGAACGATTTCATAGAGACAATATCATTGTTATAATATTATAGGAAAAATTTCGTAGAAATAATTTAGTTTGAGAGGAATGACGATTATACGACGAGATACGTGAAAAATGAAAAGTCAAAGAAAGAAACGATTCAATTTCGTCGATAAACGGGGGCTTATCGAAATAAGGGATCCGGGGGATGTGATTAAGGGAAGAGACAAATGCACCGCGGAAACGGTTACGTAGAATAACGTGAAATATTAGAAGAAAGGATCTAGCGTCTTGTCGCGATGTAAATCAAAGGGGAGGTCACCCTGTGACCTCGAGGGCCGATACAGAAGTACAAAGCGCTCACGTTCCGAGTTGGGCCGCCCGTGATCGCGAAGAACAGAGAGATAGAGAGATAGAGAGATAGATAGATAGATAGAGAGACAGAGAAAGAGAGAGAGAGAGAGAGAGAGAGAGAGAGAGAATGAAAAGATCGGAGAGAAAAGGTAAAAACGTACAGTATGTTTCAAGGACTCTCGATTCGAAAGAAATTGCGAGAAAAAGAGATTTCCCCGTTTGTTTGATCGTTCGTTTGTTCGTCTGTTTGTTTATCTGTTTTTATCGATTTTCTTTAATATTTCTTTTTCTTCGGTCAAGGTAATATCAAATCTTTTTTATTGTTTTTTTTTTTTTTTATTTCATTTTATTTTATTTTATTTTATTTATTTATTTTTTTTTTTTCATTACGATCAAGTGGCCGTCGAATTCGAACGATGGAATGTGATATCGAGTTAGATTTTTGTTGCATCGGGAGACAGGATGGTTTTATATGTATACGTATGAATATATATATATATATATATATATATATATATATATGTGTGTATGTATATAAAAGAAAAAATATAACAAGCGTATACACGTACACGTATATACATACGTACATATACATACATATATATATATATATACACGCGCGCGCGCGCTCGCACACGTTCGTATGTATATATACATATGGAAATTAGAAATTTTGGGGTAGCCTGTAGACGGGAACGAATGTATACGGTGAAAGGAGTCCTCGGTTAGTATAGTTGCCTATGGTTCGCGAATACGAGTATCTTCTGGCTATCTTTTTACTATCGGAGGGTCATCGGCTAGGTTGCTATATAACTATGTACTTATCTAACTTGTCTCTCTCTCTCTCTCTCTCTCTCTCAGACATTCTCTCTTTCTCTCCCTATCTATATATATCGCTCTCTCTCTTTCACTCTTTCTCTCTATCCTCCTACGTGCATGTATGTGTATCGATATACCTACACAATATATATATATATATATATATATATATATATATATATATATATATATCTCTTTTTACATAAGCTTATACATCCATTCGCAACTGCATAAGTACATACGTATCTATGTATTAGTGTACCTGTGCACCTATGTATATATTTATGTATGTATGTATGTTCGTAGGTAAGAAGATGCTTAGAAGGAGAAAAAGAGTTTCAAAGAAAGAGTTTGTGGAGAGTAGGAGAAGGATAGAGAGAGAGAGAGAGAGAGAAGGATAGAAGAGGATAGAAACAAAGTTAGCCTGGTTGTTGGTAAGGTGAAAGAGGGAGGTTATGGAAAGAAGTGTGGTGATGGTGGGGTGTAAGGGGAGGAACGATAGGTAAAGAGAAATAGAGAGAGAGAGAGAGAGAGAGAGAGAGAGAGAGGGAGTGAGAGAGAGAGAGAGAGAGAGTGAGAGAGAGAGAGAGAGAAGGAAGGAAGGAAGGAAGGAAAGAAAGATGGAGGCGAAAAGTGGGGCCAGGGAGGATGAGAGGCCAGGCTGGACTACAAGCTGTCGGGCGACGATAGCATCGCCTATCGACCCCTAGGATCGCCCGAAGAGGTTTTCCATGTTCTTCTTCGTTATACGATCTTGTACGAGGAGCGCTCGTACGAGGGTGTGCAGGTAACAAACACCCCCAATTATGTCAGCCTGAATTAGTAGTGGCCGAACTATTTTCAACCTAACGAGGAGCCGCCGCCACCGCCGCCGCCGCCGCCGCCGCCGCCTTCTCCACCTCCTCCACCTTCTCCTCCTCCTCCTCATCTTCTTCTCCTTCTTCTTCTTCTTCTTCGTCTTCTGTTCGTTTGCCGCGTTCTCCTCGTGCCTCTCGTACCTTCCTTTCGAGCTTACCGTCCAACGATTTTTCATTCCTCTTTCTATCTCTCTCTCTCTCTCTCTCTCTCTCTCTCTCTCTCTCTTTGCCTTTTTTCTTTCTTCCTTTCTGTTTATTCGTTCTTTCTTTATCTCTCTTTGTTTCTTTGTTTTTTTTCTTTTTTTTTTTTTTTTAAGTAGTTGCTTTTATACATCGGTAGATCGATCTTATTATTATGAATCGATAGGGCAACTTCGATCGAGTCCGATTATATCACATTCGGGGATTCTCCTAACCCCCCCCCTCTCCCACAGTTTTTTTTATTTTATCAACATCTTAAGATACTTTTCGTAATTTCATCTCGTTAGATTCGGTCGATTGTGTGATATGAGTGTGTGGCTGCGTCGGTGTGAATATCTTTTTCTTCTTCTTTTTCTTTTATTCCGACGCGTTATCGCAACCTGTTCAGTTTTTATATGGACTTGTTATTTTTTATTTCGAATTACGTGATCATCGATAGAGTTGTAGTTCGTGGTTTTATCGTGTAATAAATTGTAGCGAATATATGTGCATATGTTTATATTTATATGTATACATTCATATATATATATATATATATATATATATATATATATATATGTGTGTTAGTTAGAGATATACTGTATTTTGAATAGTATTATGGTTGTAGATATTGACGAGAGTAATAATTAATTGATATTAGTATACTACTAAAATACTATTGATATTACACCAATAGTGTACTCTCTCCCTTTCTCTCTCTCTCTGTCTCTCTCTCTCTCTCTTACTATATTGAATAATATTATCATTATTTCATAATATTACTATATTAATTAATTACTATATTAATATATTAATTATTATATTAATTAATATTACTATATTAACTAATACTATATTAATTAATATTACTGAATTACTATATTAATTAACATTATTTAAACACTATTATGATATACAATGTATTTATAGATATCAGATTGTTACTATTAAAAATAAATATATATATATACGTACATAAAAAATAATACCTATAAAATCCATACTACTTTCAATACGTCCATCCAGTACCGCATCACGTTTAGCGTATCGCATAATCTTGATAAATCAAATCCCATACGATTTATTACTCCCTCCTCCCGCACGCACACGTTTGAAAACGCGTCGGGGCCTAAAGAAATTTTTCCAAATCATCCCCGCGAGGCCGAACGACGCATTCGTATTATATTTACGTCATTAGGATTAATAAGTTCCCATAAGTTTCATCCTTTTTGTTCTTTTTCATAGTCATTCATAACGCATCGCGGAATGAACTTACGAAGGGATACCACTAAATACGTTATCGAACGACAACCGTTAAATCGTTTCCCCTTTTTTCGTCGTCCTCGTATAAAATCCTTATTGGACGATTTCCTCGTATATGGTATACGTTTATGGCATTGTATTGGTGGAAGAGGTGGGAGGGGTATCGTAGATCTTTCGAGGACGAATGTAGACGTAGGAGGTGAACGTCGTCGTCGTCGTCGTCGTCGTCGCTAAAGGTAGACACGAATCTTGGCCAAAGGTAGACGACAGCTCCCTTTAGACACGGTGCACGAGAAAACACGACTTTTCTCTTTCGTTTGGGACGACACCGATCGCGCGACACCCCCTGCTGCGAGAAAGTGAGAAAGAGAGAGAGAGAAAGAGAGAGAGAGAGAGATACACACACACACACACACATATATATACACAGTAGTTAGAAAAAGAAGAAAGGAGTCGTCGCGCCAATTTGTTGGACGCCGTTTTGGTGAATGCCTCCCTTTTTTCTATTTTTATTTCTTTCTTTCTTTCTTTCTTTCTTTCTTTCGTTCTTTCCGTTCCCTTTTTGTTTTTTTTTGAAAGGATACCCCCTCCACCCTCCACCCTTACCGCCACCTTTCCTCCCGTAACAGTCCAACCTATATATTACACTCAGTTTCCCAATAAGACCCTCCCCGCTCTTCCACTTTTGACCACATATATATATATATATATATATATATATATATATATATATTTTTTTTTTCCTTAACTCTGGCCAGACTAAATAAGAACGTAGACGTAATATATATATATATATATATATATATATATATATATATATATATCCGAAGTAAAATCGTCGTCGTTGTTATGGGGTAAACCTTAGGTTAAAAGCTTTTAGCAATGGGGGGTCAGCCCGATTCTAGTATCCTAGTCAACTTTCAAGTACATCTTCAGTCCCATTCGTTTCGGTATTGTATAATCGGCAACGGCAAATCGGTAACAATGACAACGACAACGACAATGACAACGACGACGACGACGACGAAGAAGATGACGACGATGATGACACTCAGATCCTACGGGTTCCCTGCTGTCTTTCCAGTTTTCTCTACGGATGAACAGTTTTCTTTTCTCCCCCTCCTCCTCCTCCTCCTCCTCCGCCTCCTCCTCGTCTTTTTCTTCTTCCAGTTCTCTGATTACATCGTTTTAACTCTTAGTAATATCGGGTAGATACTATCGTCTTTCACTTTTGTATCATTGTCTCGTTTCTTCTTCTACTTCTTGGTTTCTATTTGGGTTTCTTTCTTTTTTGTTTTTTTTTTTTTTTTTTTGTTTCGTCTTCTAATTTTTAGTTCAACGAACATATCTATCTGTCTTTTCTTTTTACTTTTTGTTTATGTTTTTCGTTTCTTTGTTTTTCTTTTTTCTTTCTTCTTCTCCCTTTTGAAGGAACTTGGAAATGATTCGTAGGGGTAATTAATATTCATTCATTCTATGGAAAATGGTGATAAGTTGAATTTAGTTAAAAAAAGAAAATAAATAAAAGAATGAATAATTTAAAATATCTCTTCTCTCTTATCTTCGTACGGTCCGTTCAGATTGCAAATATCTGTCGTAATAAACAATTATTTATTCTATAGAAAATAATGACAGGTTGAATTTAGTTAAAAAAGATAGAATAAATGAATGAATGAATTCATTGCAAAATCTATTAACCCCCATCTATGTAAGGTCCATTCGCATTTCAAATATCTATCGTAATAAATAATTACTTACACTATGGCAAAATAATGACAGGGTGAGTACGATTAAAAAGAAAAAAAAAACGAAAAAAAGTTAAAAAATAAATAAACAAATTAACTAATTAGAAAATCTATTACCCCAAATGATTGTACGTTACATTCAGATTGCAAATATCTATCGTAATAAATATTCTTCAACTATATGGAAAATAACGACGTTGAATTTAACAAGAAACAACGACAAAAAGAATGAAAAGACAATAGAAGATAAAATAACATTAAAATAAAGTTAAAAAAAAAAAGAAAAAAGAAAACCGAAGAATAAGAAAAACGACGAATCGAACGAATAGACTCGGAGCTGCCGCGTGATACGCACGTCGAAGGGAATTCTATCTTCTTTCTTTTTTGCTTTTTTTTTTTTTCCTTTCGTGTTTTTCATCCTTCTTGTTTATCATCCTTCACGGTTTTCTCGTCGTTCAAAAGGACGCAAAAGGACGAACGGTATGTTTTTTTTTTTACTCTTTTTCTTTCCTTCCCCAACCTCGCGCAAAGCTTTAGGACGAGTAACGATTCCGTAGGTAGATGGTTAGAGAAAAGAGAGAGAGAGAGAGAGAGAGAGAGAGAGAGAGAGAGAGAGAGAGTGGTAGAAAATAAATAAGAAACAGGGTAGAAGGAAGATCGGTCGATCGGTGCTGCCATCGTGTCGACCGTCGGTCACCTGTACGAAGATCGGCCGGTTCGCCCACGCAAACTCGTTCTAAGGTACACAAATGTATATACATATATATATATATATATATATATATATATATATATATATATATACATTTGAACACGAGGAAACGTGAGAGAGATAGAGAGAGAGAGAGAGAGAGAGAGAGAGAGAGAGAGAGAGAGAGAGACAATGGTTCGTGTGTATCGAAAAACAACCGAGAAAACTTGCTTCCCTCTTCTCTATATCTATCTCCTTTTATTTTTCCTCTTCCACTTCTCCTTTCTCTTTCTCCTTTCTTCTTTCTGTTCGTCGATCCAGCTTCAGAGGGTACTGAGAAGAGGGGGCGGGGAGGGGGCGTGAGGGACAATCTTAAGTGCGCTGCTTTACAAGATAAGAAATTAAGTACGAATACCCCTTGGCGACCAGCAACCACCGTTCGATAAGATAAGCTTCGCGCATACGTGCCTACATACCAGCCTTGACTTTTTTTTTATTTTGTCATTTGTTTGTTTGTTTGTTTGTTTGTTTGTTTGTTTGTTCGTACGTTCGCTGATTTTCTACCAGTTCGTTAGTACGTACGTACGTACGTACAAATTGCGAGAATGCCGGATGGGCGAGGATTATGAGCATGGAATTTGTAACGATGGAAAATTCTATAGCCGTTTAGACCATCGGTTTCGATGGGAAAAAAAAAAAAAAGAAAAAGAAATAAATAAATAAAAAGAAAAAAAAACCTTGTTTCTTACGATCAAGTCGTTGTCGCAACGCGAGATTATTCGATCGGTTAAAGTTTATTAT
>OU426871.1:2640495-2650495 GCA_911387685.1 Dolichovespula media
TCTCAAGGTTGTGTCTTACGATTAGAAGAAAAAAAAAAAAAACAAAGAGAAAAAGAGAAAGAAGAAACAAGATTAGTCTAAAATAGTCTCGAGAAAAGTATAATAGATATTTTAAATCATTAAAAACACTTTTGATCCATCCTGTATACACACGCACACACACACACACACACACACACACACACAATATAATAAATACATGCGTGAATACGTACGTATTACACCTATACACCTGGTGTATATAGGTGTACGTATTCGATGCGAGGTATGAGCGGTATCAAAAAAAAAAAAAAAAAAAAAAAAAATGAAAGGAAATAAAATAAAATAAGATAAAATAAAATTGACGTGAGAGAGACACACTCTATCCCTTACCCCCTATTCCCCCCTTTTTTTCATTTAGTTCCCTTACTATATCAAAAAAGGTAATGATCGTTGGGAAAAGCCATAGGTATAATTAGGAGACTTCTCCACGAGTCCCGATCCGATAACAACAGGAATAAGTTCTGGGGTATTGTTGGAAGGCAATGCCCAGTCTAATCACAAGTTGGCGCTTAGGGCACGCGCCAAGCTGATGGGTGTTCATTAGGCGTCGCGACGCTACCCGCATTCTGATCTTACTTTTCCGACGATAATAGCTTCTCTACTCTCTCTCTCTCTCTCTCTCTCTCTCTCTATCTCTCTTTCTATCTCTCTCACTCACTCACTCTCTGTCTCTGTCCATCTATCTATCTATCTATCTATCCGTCTCTCTCTCTCTCTTTCACTTTCGACTCTATATTCTCATGGGATTGCTACGACTTCTACGCGAGCTGATTGCTTATCGCATCGAACGAATTCCATTATCTATAGTTCGATAATATCTACCCTCTCTCATAATCGTTTGTTTATCGATTTAATTAAATTATCGAATAACTCGAATATCCATCCTCTCCCCTTCTTGCACGTTTCGCCCGACTGTATGCTTGTATCTTTTCACATTTCCTTTACTTTTCCTTGTGCCCATTTTATCTCTTCATTTTCCATTATATTGCTTTCGATCGTCGCGAAAGAAGAGGAAAAAAATCCTCGTTCTATCTCCCGCAATCATTCGGTAAAATAATTACAACGGAGATAACATATTTTTTCTCCTTTTTCCTTTTCTTTTTTTTTTTAATTTATTAATTTATCTCATAAATCACACAGTGGCGATCCTTTACGTTGGTACCACGTTTTATGATTATTTGGAGGAATTCGATTTTTCCCGAAGAAAAGAAAAGAAAAGAAAAGAAAAGAAAAGAAAAGAAAAGGAAAGAAAAGGAAAGAAAAAAAAAAACGTGAAGAAAAATCGTTAGATTCTTTTTCCCAAAATTTTGTCGTACGGTTGTTGTATTTTTTCTTTTTTTTTTTTTTTTGTCTACTCTAAGTAGAGATACACAGATGTACGAAGAAGGAGAAAAATAAGTAAAAAAAAAAAAAAGAAAAAAGAAAAGGAAGAAGAAAGAGAAACGGCAAGAGAAGGAAAAGAAGAAGGACAATTTCACGGAATGAGTTGTAAACGATTGAAAGTATTGGTGATCGGAGAGAAAAAGATAGATGGATAGATAGAGAAAGAACGAGAGAGAGAGAGAGAGAGAGAGAGAGAGAGAATGGTCGAGAGCCAAGAGTCAGTACTATTTTCCCTTCTAATTTATTTTATTACGGCTGACTAGGCCAGCTTTGACTCCCCGCCATTCTCCAAGTTGGCCCGTAATTGGGAAACCCATTAAGGCTTTTCCTTCAACTTCTTCCCCCCTCCCCCTTCTTTCACTCACTCTCTCTCTCTCTTTCTCCCACCCTTTCGAGTTCTTAATGAATTGGGCCTAACTGCGATTATGCCATCTCGTCCGCAACGCCTTCTCTCTCCGTCGAAAAGGGACGCGTAAAGACCCTCCTCCGACAGTTCGACGTTTCATTTTTTTTCTCGCCTCGTCCTCATCGTCCTCTTTCTCTTCCTCTTCCTCTTCTTATTCGTCTTATTCGTCGTCTTCCTCGTTTTCTTCATCTTTTTTCACGGCGATAAGCACTCTCGGAGTCGCACAATTTACTTCGCACCTCTGACAATTTCCCGTAATTTTTTTTTCATTCGCTCTTCCTTTTTCCCTTTTGTCCTTTTCTTTTCTTTTCTTTTCTTTTCTTTTTTTTATATTTGTTCCCTATCCCTCCCGTTTCCTCTTTTCTTTTTCTTCTTTTTTATATTTTTCTTTCTTTTTGTTCCTTACTCCCTACTTCCATCCCTGCCACCCTACCGATCCCCCGCTCTACACCCAGCTCCTCCCCCTCCCCCAGACACCCTGTCCAATCCCCATACGCTCTTTAACCCATCGACAAAAGCTTCCCTTTATTTCAAATCTCACGGTGTATATCTCTCGCGTACTTTTTTTTTCTCCCCATAACTCTCATCTTTCTTTCTATTTGTTTTCCTTTCCTTTCTTTTCTCTTCTTCTTCCTTCCTTCCTTTCTCCTTCTCCTCCTCCTCCTCCTCCTCCTCCTCCTCCTCCTCCTACTGTCATATTCGTAAGAATACCAGCATGGTTAATTTTCGTCGAGACAAAATAAAATAAAAGAAGAAAAGACAAAAAGAAGTAAAGTAAAGTAAAGTAATATAAAAAAAAGCGAAAAGGGCCTGGGGTGGGGTTGGGTTGACAAAAACGATTTAATTTGCGACTTAATTCGATTCAAAGGATTTTTTTCTTTTTGTATTATCATCATCATCATCTCCTCTCCCTGCCATCCACCCCCCGCCCTGTCTGTGATCGGTCCCTTTCGTCGGAACTCAAACGAATCGAGAGGATGCGTATCATCGAGGAAAACGAGAAGAACGGATTGGGTGGGAGAAGCGAAAGTGGGTGGGTGGGTGAATGGGTGGATGGGTGGTGGCTGGTCGAAGGGCGTTGAAAAGAGATTTCACGTTTGGATAACGAAAAAGTGGCGGATGCGAAGTAGGGAATGAAAAAACGATTAAAAAAGCTAAAAGAAAGAAACAAAATAAAAAAAGAGAGAGACAGAGAGAGAGAGAGAGAGAGGAAACGAAGCGAAACGAAACGAAACGAAAACGAAAAGGAAAACGAAAAGGAAAATGAAAACGAAAACAAAGCAATCGATGGGGGAACGCGAACGTGCGTGTGATGGTTTGGCCGTGACGAAAATCGGCCGCATCGGTTGATCGTCCGTCCGTTTGCGAGCGTCGAAGCGCGATGGACCGAGCGGAATAAATAATTCGCACGTACGTAGGATGGGCATCGCGGCAGCAGCGCGTATGCACATGAACGAGGAGGAGCGACTGAAAGAGAAAGAGATGGAATGTATATACAAAGAGATGGACAGAGATGGACGGAGATAGACGGACGGGCAAAGAGGAAGAGATAGAGAAAGATATATGTGTGTATGTATGTATGTATGTATGTATGTATGTATGTATGTATGTATGTATGTATATACACGTGGACGTGTAGGAATGTGTATAGAGATTTCATTGGCGGCACAGAGTGGCGTTTGACCGACGTCGCGATATGTGAAAGGGAAGAGGGCTATGGTGGGTTGAGAAGAGAGAGAGAGAGAGAGAGAGAGAGAGAGAGAGAGAGAGAAAGAGACCGAGAGAGAGAACGTGAAGGTAGGTGGGTGGTTAGGTTGGTCTGTCGGAGTAGGGGTTGGGTGTTTGGTTGGAAGTGGTAAGGGGGTAGGTAGGTAGATAGGTAGGTAGGTAGGTAGGTAGGTTGATGACGCCACCCAACGTTACTCTCTAACCCGTTGGCAAAGCATTCCCTCCTTCCCTTTCCTCCCACCCTCCCTCTCTCACCGTCACCGTCACCGGCAACCTCCAACGAGACTCAAAATCCTGACGGTTCTCTCTGAAGCGTTCACTCTCGTCGTAGTGCAGCAGTAGCAGTAGCAGTGGCAGTAGCAGTAGCAGTAGCAGCAGCAGCAGTATCAGTAGCAGCAGCAGCAGCAGCAGCAGCAGCAGCAGCAGCAGCAGCAGCAGCAGCAGTAGCAGTAGCAGCAGCAGCAGCAGTAGCACAGCCCTTTCAAACGTCCGATGCAATATTCAGCGGCTCTCGGTAGTCGTCGACCGCGGGGGTGGCTCCGCTTGGTGGCTCCCACTCCAACGGGGTGGAAAAAGGAAAAAAGAGGCCCCACGTGGTCCGAAGCCTCCGACCGTCAAATTGGCGCCGCTGTCCATCAAGCGGTGCGCGAGCAATCGTTACTCTTTTTCTCTCTTTTGTGTGTGCACTCGCCGGCATCGCCTACGTTTCTCTTCCCTCCTTTTTTTTTTACCTCTCTCTTTCTCTCTCTCTCTCTCTCTCTCTTTCTCTCACTCTTTCTCGTATATACCGACTGCAAGCGCCTCTTTTTCTCTGTTTGTGACGTCGGCCATTGGATGGGTTCGAGTAGGTGCTATCTCTCTTTCGTTGGATGGAATGAGACCACGCCACAGACGTTCTCTCTCTCTCTCTTTTTCATTCTCTTTCTCTCTCTCTCTCTCTCTCTCTCTCTCTCTTTCTTTCTTTCTCTTTCCGTTACTGTTTTTATCGCGTCTTTTAACCTCGTTATACTATTTCTTCCTCTTCTTCTTCTTCTTCTTCTTCTTCCTTCTCCTCCTGCTTCTATTTCACCTTCAGCTCCACCGAGTCCTCTAACGCGGTAAATTTTTCAGTTGGACGTTAGGGAGTCCACCATCGTGAGAATTCATTGGAATAGACCAGATCAGACCAGACCAGACCAGACCAGACCAGACCAGACCAGACCAGGCACCAGGGATCCGAACGACCGATCAATCGATGCCCGACAACGTGATCTTGGGACACTTCGCGAAGCCTGAGAATGCACTTCTTCTTCTTCGTCTTCTTCTTCCCTGAAGCGAACGAAACCCACCCACCAACCCACCAACCCATCGTCACCCTTTGTTCCGCCGACGTGCGTGTCAAAGACAACCGGCACGCCCATCCTAACCTCGATTATACTTATTTTCTACTTTCGTGAAAGTAAAAAGGGAAACCCCGCCTCTCTCTCTCTCTTTTTCTCCTCCACCTCCACCTCTACCTCCTCCTCCTCCGCCTCCGCCTATTCGATCTAGCTTAGATAATACCTAACCTTCAAAGGTTTCTTTCCGTTCTCTCAGTCGCAGTCGCAGTCGCACGAGATTTTCAATGAAAATAGGATTTAATGTGGGTTCCGTAATTGGATTCGACGGTTTTTTCTTCTTTTTTTTTTGTTTTGTATTCGAATTAATCGAACTACGTACGATTAATCGCACGCGTAGATATTATTATTTTTTCTTTTTGATATGTAAACCTCGTAAATCTCGATCGAAACGTATCCGATTGGAATTTCAAGTTTCGAGGTCGACAAGTCGAGTAAGTTCAACGGGTCAATGTACGACTAAGTTGAGAAAGATAGAGAGAGATAGATAGATAGAGAGAGAGAGAGAGAGAGAGAGAGAGAGAGAGAGACTGTGACATTGTTAGGACATAATACATTAAGACACAAAGAGCCTGTTGCAAGTGGAAGAAAAGGAGTAGGGGAGAGTAAGAGAGAGAGAGAGAGAGTAAGAGACTCAGAGAGAGAGAGAGAGAGAGAGAGAGAGAGAGAGGCGATCTTTGAAACACGAAACTTTGAACTCGGTCGTTTCTCTGGGCGATTACGGTGGCGACGAGCGACGTTAGTCGCGGACGATGTTGGGCTTGAAACGACGCCAACTATGTGCGCGTTGGAAAATCGTTTTACCGTTGGACGTCGTCGGACGTTACGACGTTACGTTGGTAACACATATATACATACATACATAAATACATATATACATATATATACATACGAATATTAACTCATCGATGTGAAGGATGTTGTTGAACTCTCTTGCTGTTCCTGGTTAGGATCGAGCGAGCGGGTGTGGTGGGAGTTTGTTGTGGAGGGACGGGATGAAGGAGGTTAGACGGGGTGGATTTGAGGTTGGGTGGTGGGGGGTTGGGTTGTATGGGTCGGGTGGTATATGAAAAAGGTGGAAGAATATGTGAGAAGAAAGAGTGGTCGATGTGACGACGAGAAGTTAGGCAGAGTTAAGTAAGACTCCCACGTGTATATTACCAGCAGCTCGATGAGAATAAAAGAGAGAGAGAGAGAGAGAGAGAGAGAGAGAGAGAGAGAGAGAGAGAGAGAGAGAGAGAGAGAGAGAGAGAGAGAGAGAAAGTTAAAGAAAGAGAGAAGGAAGAAAAGATTGTAAGGGAGTAAGAAAGCTAGAGGGAACATAAAAGACTCGACACTCCGTTATAATAAAGTCCACCCCTGGAAGCGTTTCGCCATCCCCAAGCAGGATCCCTCTTTCTCGTCCAGGGTCCTCCCGCGTCTCCTCTGGCAGAAGGAGCAGAAGAAGCAGTAGTAGTAGTAGCGGCACCACCACCACCACCATCACCACCACCAGCACCAGTACCATCACAACCAGCACCAACAGCAGGAGCAGTAGCAGTAGCAGCAGCAGCAGCAGCAGCAGGAGGAGCATTACGCCATCCAACTTACTTTGTTCCTCCAACTTTATTAATTTTTCCCGTTGGTCTTGGGGGAGCGAGCAGTGTAGCGGTGGTGGTAGTAGTAGTAAGTAGTAGTAAGTAGTAGTAGTAGTAGTAGTAGTAGTAGAAGCAGAGTAAAAGGCAACGGAGACGACGAAGGAGGCGACAGCGGAGGCGACGGAGGCGGTCGCTGACTGGCGTTTCTATCGAGCACCACCTAGTCCCTGTGAGCTGTTGGTTGAAGGAAGAGAGGGAAAAGAAAAAAGAGAAAGGAAAGGAGAGAGAGAGAGAGAGAGAGAGAGAGAGAGAGAGAGAGAGAGAGAGAGAGATAGGGGTGGTGGAAGAAGGAACGGGTAGGGGAGGAAGTTCCTTGTGACGGGAAATTTAAAAATCTGTCTACGCGTTGTCGAACCACTCGAGAAAACTTTATTATTAGCGCCCCTACCCGGTAAGAAGAAAATGGTGTAGGTAGGTGGCGAGGGGATAGCGGGGAGGAGGATGGAGTCGGGGGTGTTAGGCGACGTTGGCGTAGAGGGTGGCCGAGGAGGGAAGAAGAGAGAGAGAGAGAGAGAGAGAGAGAGAAGGAGAGAGGGTTCGAGAAAGAAAGGAAGGAGAGGAAAAGACGTCGGAGGACTCAGACGATGCCCGTGCCGAGGCTGTGTGGCTCGACGAACTACACCGCGAACGGGCGAGAGATATTGCCTTTATAAACTCATTTGCAGCCGCGACCGTAGAATACGATCGTAAAAGTTTTAACCGCATTCAATGATATTACACGTTATAAAATGGGACAATAATATCCAAGCTGTGCCTGACAAGATCTTCGTGATTGATGCGCCTCGCGGACTAAAGACTCGACGATGCCGAATAATTAGGGGGTGGGGGGTGCGGTGGGGAGGCATGGAGGAGGAGGAGGAGGAGGAGGAGCAGAGCTCGAGAAGAGGAGGGTAACGGGGTGGGTAGGAGAATGGGGGAGGGGATGGTCGGGGCAGGGGGGTAGGTCGTTGCCTGCTTCGACACTTTGCCGGAGGTGTTACCTTATTCTTTTTTTTTGTTTCTTTTCTTTTCTCTCTCTCTTATTCTTTCATTATTTTTTTTACTCTCCTTTTCCTTTCTTTTTTCTTTCTTTCTTCCTTTCTCTCTTTCTTTCTTCCTTTCTTTCTTTCTTTCTTTCTTCATTTTTCACGCCCAAGGCACAACCAACCCTAACTTCTTGCTAACGTGACCGGGATTTTTTGGCTGTGAAGCTTACGATAACTCGACTGAGGGAGATAGAGCGGGAGAGAGAGAGAGAGAGAGGGGGGGGGGGAAGAAGAGGCGTGATGGTGGCTGCTCGATCGTTTTCACGATCGTTGGGAGAAAAATAAGGCTCTTTGAATTTTCAAACTTATTGAAGAATAGAAAGGATTCCCTATTTTCTATTCTTTATTTTCTGTCTCTCTTACTCTCTCTCTCTCTCTCTCTCTCTCTCTCTCTGTCATTTCTTTTATTAGAATTATTAGTTTAAAATATTTCAGGTGAATATTTCAGGGGACCGTCTCTCTACTTAACATCCGACTATACCCAATATGAACACAATGGTATGGAAAATAACATCTATTTTTGAATATAGTTTTCCCCCTCGTTTTTCATAGAATATGTAACGGAAGGTCCCATCGAAAAACATTAAAAATCCAAAGTAAGATCTCAAAGAATCCTCGTCTTTCGAGAAAAGAAACTTCAAAGAGAGAGAGAGAGAGAAAGAGAGAGAGAGAAGAGTCCTACCACATACGTCGGCTCGTACGAAAGAGGTTTTGCCACAACCATAGTGTATACTATTACTAAACTACTACTACTACTAGTAGTAGTAGTAGCAGTAGTAGTAGTAGTAGTAGTAGTAGTAGTAGTAGTAGTAGTAGTAGTAGTAGTATGGCCCCGAAAAATCCAATTGTGACGACACCGTTGAACCGATTAGCGGTGCCCGCACTTCCACGGCTTTCTGCAACATAAATATTTACGACTCATTCACGAAGCTAATATAAATGCGATTTGGGCGTTTGCTCTTTTTAGAGCATACTCTAATCCGATTAGGATCCGAAAGAGAGAGAGAGAGAGAGAGAGAGAGAGAGAGGTAGAGGACGTCGACAATGCAGCCGGGAATGCTCTTATTGTGCACCGTGTGGCGAGCCCACCACCGCCTTAAACTCTCCCCCTCCTCTCTTTCTCTCTCTCTCTTTCTCTCTTCGTCAAGGGAAAAGGGGTCGATTGTCCCTTCGTGTTTCGAGCACGGGATCTGAAATCATCTCGTCCTTCGACGATCCCTCCTTTTCTCTCTCAGTCTCTCTCTCTCTCTCTCTCTCTCTCTCTCTCTCTCTCTCATTCTTTTTGCCACTTCTCTGACCGGTGGCATGGATTTAGTCGTTTTACGAGCCATCCATACATTTCTCCCCAACCTACCTCCCCTCCACCTCAAATTTATATATATATACACATATACATACGTATTCACGGACGTGTACGTATTGTATGTATGCGATAGACTTTGGTTGCTCCTTTCGATGCGTCGAACTTGTATCCTCGTTTGTATCGTCGGTTCCCCGTCCTTTCTCCCCGTTCCTCTGCCGCCCTCCCCCCTGCCCCTCCCCACTCCAACCTCACCCTATCACGATCGCGTTCCTTTTCTTTTTTTCATCCATAGGAAACGCGTTACGAACGCATTGTTACCCCTGTCAGCTTAAGCAACCTTTTACTCGCGTTCCTTTCCCTCCCCGCTTACCCCCTTACCGCTCCTCGTCCATCCTGCACTCTACCCTCCCCACCTCAGTTCGCCACGTCACATCCCGAGCCGCCCCGCCCCGTTACACGTTATTCTATTCTTTAACACGGTTAAGTATCCGTAACAGTTCGTATACAAATTTGACGATTGAATCGAGAAATCTTTCGTGAGATTTCGTGGAGGTGAGAAGAAGGTTGGATGAAAAAAAAAAAAAAAAACGAAAAGAAAAAACGGAAGAGAAGAAAAGTGAAAGGGATGAAAGTGTTCCGTTCGTTCGACGATTATCGAAAGAAGGAAGAAATGTAGAGAGACAGAGAAAGAGAGAGAGAGAGAGAGAGAGAGAGAGAGAGAGAGAGAGAGAGAGAGAAAGAAATGATTTCGATGATTCAGGTATCTGACATACGTACGTATGTATCTACATATGTATGTATGTACATATGTATCTTTAAAGATTCGACGATGACAGGATTCGTTATTCGAATCTCGAAATTCGTTCGAGAATTCATCTCGTTATAAGATCACGAGGTTATTACTTTTTGAAAGTGTGTGTGAGAGAGAAAGAGAGAGAGAGAGAGAGAGAGAGAGAGAGAGAGGTGTGATATTTGCGAATAAAAATATGAAAATGAGAGAAAGATAGAGATAGAGATAGAGATAGAGATAGATAGATAGATAGATAGATAGATAGATAAAGATAGATAGAGAGAGAGAGAGAGAGAGAGAGAGATCGTGT
>OU426871.1:2655495-2657995 GCA_911387685.1 Dolichovespula media
CTCCCTCTCCCTCTCCCCTCTGCGCGTCCCCTTTAAAGATCGACGTTTTATTATAGTAATCATGGTATTATGAAAATTCGAGATTCCCTTTATATCTCCCCCACTTTTATTACGATACCATCATTCTTTCTAATTTGATTTTGATGTAGGTGCAAACTCGAACGAAAGGCGTCCATCGGTTATATAACTTTTCAAGTGATTCCATTCATTAATCCAATTAGCACGTCGAGTTTTAGCTCGTAATGCAATAAGTCAATGATTCTAATTAGATAATTTTAGCGTTTCTTTTCTTTCTTTTCTTTTCTTTTTTTTTTTCTTTTTTTTTTATTGGTTCGATCGGCCTCAATCAATTATTCTCAAATGCTTCACGCTCAAATTTTCATAAACCATGTGTTATCGAAAACTATTGCCTTTCTTTTTCCATTCTTTTTCTTCTTTCTCCCTGGAATAAATCTTTTCTCATAGGCCGTGATTCGATGGACTCGAACGAAAGTGTCGTACTTGTCAATGCAAAATAGATTATAATTCCGATCGGACAAACGTATTCTTATATTATTTTTAATCTAATTAATTATTTTCAAATTCTTTATATATATATATATATATTTTTTTTTTTTACGAAAATTATTTTCGAATAAATTTTTTTTTTTACGAAAATTATTTTCGAATAAAACATTCCTAAACGCCGTATTCGTTAACCCGAATGAAACGCGAGGTGTCGTCTTACAAAAGAAAAAAAAGGGACAAAAAAAGATTAATGATTCCATAAGATAAGGATTTTCTCTCGACATTATTATCATTATTATTCTTATTATTATTATTATTATTATAATATTTAATCTCCTCGATCAATTATTCTCATAATTTCATTCTCTCTATCTCTCTATCTCTAACTAATATCTATCTCTTACTCGCATACGCAGAAATGCGTATACGCGCTCGGGAGTTTATACACGCTTTGTAGGTATCTTCTCTTTGATATTTGTCGAACGAAACGAGAACGATTCCGCGTGAGTGATATGCAAACTGTCCAAAGCAGAGATCCCGGTCGTTGTAATACGCGAACGGAGTCCCGATGACACCTCTCGTAACGGCATACACGTCGATGTGTAAGTATGCCGATGCGTTATCGCCGGCCTGTTATACACGCCCGGTACGAGTGTATTCAGGCATTACATCTAGTCAGACGAGTGTTCGCTGGCTTATACAGTCTCGCCCTCGAGTCGACAAATCCCAGGCAAGCGACATCCCTATTTGCCCTATCTTCGCGCTTGGAGCTTGCACGATCGCCTGCAAATCGTTGCTACGTCGAAGCACTGCTTTAATTAATCGCGAGGAACGTTTAACGTTCCGCTTTAATACCCTTTCCCTTTCCCTATATCCCGTTTACCTACCCTTTCATTCCCTTCTCAATCCCTTATATATTCTTATATGTATGTATGCATGCATGCATTCATGCATGTATGTATGTATGTATGTATGTATTCTCTTTACGATATCGATCTTCTTTCTATCTTTCCATCCGTTGCTTTCAATATATATATAATTTTTTTTTTTCGAAAATTATGTCTCATCGTACACATCAGGGCGAGTCCGAAGTTCGTAGATTTCAATATGAATGTTTTGCGATCTGTAAAATAAAAGATTGCCTTGGAAATTTATTTATGTATTTGTTTACTTATTAATTCCTTTTTTTTTTTATATTTATTTATATCAGCTAAGAACTCTCGATCAACGAGTGTAATTGATTTTACGATCAACGATCAATAGGAAAAATTTGTATTTTCGAAAAGATTCACGGTGGGGAGGATGGAGGGTAGAAAAGTGATCGGAAATTTAGGGTAGATATTTTCTATATTCCTTAGAAATGTTATATTTAACGAGCAACGTTTCGTGAATTATTATTTACTTACTATCAACACAGTACGTACGATTAGGTATCGATCACCGTTCGTGCGATAAAGTAAATTCGAGATGAAGGATCGAAGGGTGTAAAATTCAAACGAGAACGTAACGATCGCGATAGAAACATGAGGTAAGGCTCGAGGTTCGTCGATGCGCGAATTTTAATTAATAAAGTAATTCCTCATTTATTTTCTTTTTCCCCCTCTGACGAATCGTAAAATCAAAATACAAGTTTTACGTGGGAACATTTCATTCTCGCTTAGGAAAAATTTTATTACTTATCCTCCTGTAATCTTATCATCCTTCAACGATTTGCAAATAATGTCACGTTCAGTAAGTACTTACTTATGACAGAACGCGTGGATAGATTGAATAAATATTAATGACACACACACACACACACACAAATATATATATATATATATATATATATATATATATATACATATATATGTACTTTAAGAGCATACTACTTTATGTACTTATATATCTATCTTATAGAGAAGAGATTGAATATAAGGGTAAGAGGGAATAAAGGGGAGGAATAAAAAGAGATGGCTACATAGATATATATATATATATATATATATATATA
>OU426871.1:2662995-2670495 GCA_911387685.1 Dolichovespula media
TTCAATCGGAGAAAAGTACCCATAGTCAGTCACTGTGAGTAGTATCACCAGTACCATCACCAGCACCATCCCTTGGTACCATCTCTCTCTCTCTCTCTCTCTCTCTCTCTCTCTCTCTCTCTCTCTCTCTCTCTCTCTTTCTCTTTCTCTTTCATGGTCCATAGCAGGAGACTATCGTTGTGATGACACGGACATATAAAAGGACACACACATTTTGGAATGCGGAGTGTCGTGTCGCGTTAGAGAGAGCGAGAGAGAGAGAGAGAGAGAGAGAGAGAGAGAGAGAGAGTGAGAGAGAGAGAGAGAGAGAGTGAGAGGGTTAGTGGGGTGAGAGGGTGAGCGTGCGCGTTACGTACATACCTACGTCTGAACCGTGGAAATATTATATATGTATGTATATACAGAGTAACTCTGAGACTTCAGCAGCAGCTCGACAAGAGTCGAGAAATCATATTGACCCCGAGCCATATACGTTTCGACCGAACACACACACGCATACATACGTACATACATACATACATACGTACATACATACATACATATATATATACATATACACACGCACACACACATATGTATATATACATATACATGGCTACGAATCAATAAAGATTTCCCATCGCTAGAAAAAGAAAGAGATAGAGATAGAGGGAGAGATAGAGAGAGAGAGAGAGAGAGAGAGAGAGAGAGAGATTCGAGTCAGATCGGGGAATATTTCAAACATCCACCCGATCCACCCCTTTTTTCTCAGGACGCCTTCTTCCTCCAACTCACCCTTCGTACTTATCCACACTTTTATTATCTCGCCTCTGGAAACATTTTTTATCGACTACACCAGCAGGAGTCTCTTTCTCTGTCTCTATCTCTTACTCTTTCTTTTGGACACGGCATGTAAACTCCCTCCCTTTCCCCTTACGTCCCTTTCTCTCTTCCCTTTTTTCCCCTCTTCTTCACCTTCTTCATCTTCTTCTTCCTCTTCTTCTTCTTCTTCTTCTTCTTCTTCTTTTTCTTCTGGGATTTTCTTGAAATTTCTTCCTTTGGAATGATTCAAAAGAAGACATTTTATGTTTTGTTTTCGACCGATTCGATATAATCTATTTTTTAATTTTTCTCTGTTTCGTTTTCCGTTTTCCTCTTTCCATTTTGTTATTTTTTTCTCTCGTTTCTTTTCGTTTAGGATACTAATCGTTATTACGAGAGAGAGAGAGAGAGAGAGAGAGATTAATTTTTACGAGATAATACAATTCGAAGTAATTATTTTTATGTGTGTACGTGTCTGTGTATGCGCGTGCGCGTGGCCACCAACGTCTTATTTCTCGTCTGCCAATGTCTTTCCCCTCTCTCTCTCTCTCTCTCTCTCGTAGACAAATCGATGAATATTTTTTATAACTTCGAACGATGATAAAAATAATCGTCTAGACGAGCCCCCGTAATACGAGTGTAAATCGAAATTAAAGTCGCGTTGGCGTATTCGGTATAGATTGGTAGATAGGTATATAAATTTATATATATATATATATACATATATATGTGTGTATGTATGTATGTATGCGAATTATTATAACCCAGACGTCGTTGTCCGTCGTGGCCCGTCTAAATTTATATGATTACGCGAAATCAAACTTCGAAGATGGATGGAAAATTGTTAAGGAATATTTTTCATACACACACACACACACATATACATATACATATACGTGAATATGAAATATAGAAATATCAAATTTATACTAAAAATTTTAAATGATATGGACGAGCTAGAGAGAGAGAGAGAGAGAGAGAGAGAGAGAGAGAGAGAGAGAGAGAAAGAGGGAGAGAGGGAGAAAGATATTTACTGTAAACGTTCCAAAACGATCGAAAACTATTGTTGGATTCAGATAATTATTTATTCATCGATTCGATGATTACGGGGTTTATCTCGGGACTGTGATATATCGCGGATAAAAAGAGTAGTTAAAAATAATATTCCGGGTAAAGGAACTCTTCTTCGTTTCTGATTGGTACGTCTGCTCGTTATCGTTTCGCCGTACGTCAATTTACGTAAAAAAGCCTCTGATATTTTTCTCCTTATATATGTGTGAAGATATATAAATACCTACATACATACTTACATCATACATATATACATATATATATATATACATATATATAAGAGGAAAATAAATTTATATATAATGTATACAGATTTATATATACTTAAATGCATATATAAATACGGGTAAGTGATATATACGTTTAAGGGTATTATTTAAGTCGTTTCAATTGAAACCTTATCGACATGTATTTTTGGCTTATTGTTAGAGACTTACAGACGGATCACAGAAATATCTGTAATGATAAAGAGGAATAGAAATCGGATGACAGAAATATGGCAAAATATTGCATTATACGTAATAACGAACGATCGACGTAGTTTCATTCGAAATAGTTTACCATATGTATAAAAGAAAAAGAAATATATATATATATATATATATATATATATATATATAAATAAATATAGAGATAGAGATAGATAGAGAGAAAGAGAGAGAGAGAGAGAGAGAGAGAGAGAGATAGCTTATAAATAAATTCGAACAAAATCATTTACAGGTGGAAAATCGTCGAATCGTTCGAATAACGAACGAGCGATTATTTGTGTTGATACGGTTTTCGTCGTTATCTAACGATTATTTAGTCTGCATACCTCACGTTTATTTAACATTCTCCTCTTGGCCGCTGATATTTCTTTTTTCGTTCGACAAAATCACAAATCGGTTTCGCGAAATAAATTCCATCTCCTTTATTTTTTTTTTCGTATCAGCTAACGAAACGAACTCTTTCGTCGATTATTTTTAGAAAACTCATCTCGTTTGTCAATTGCGATCGGTATATATATATATATATATATATATATATATATATATACACACATGTTATATGTACATTTAAACTATATAAATATATATACATTGGTTTTTTTATATATAGAAAAATTCTCTCTCTCTCTCTCTCTCTCTTTTTCTCTCAGTCCGTCTATTTATCTATCAATCCATCTACGTTTCTCTTATAGTTACGTTACTTCAGCTTGAAGATTCTTTAGGGGGTTAGAAAGAGAGTGAGTAGTACGCTATGGTGTTAGGTAAAGGGATGATGAACTCGAGCAGTGAGGAGGTTGCCCAAGGGATGCACGAGACATTTGTCAACGAGACGAACGGTCCGGAGTGGACCGGACCTCCACTCTGTTCAGAACGTATACGTGTATCCCGTCGAGACTACGAAGAGGGCCGACCTTTCTCTCTCGGGTCAGGCGATATTAAACCGCATACGTCTTCGGCGTCCGATCAAAGGGCTCTGACTCGCGATCTCATTCTCTCTCTCTCTCTCTTTTTACGTGATGATTCACGTCGACACAGAAAGATAACGTATCCCTGACTTTGAGATTGATGCTTTGCTCTTAATCTATCGAAGTATCTCTCCTTTCTCTTCTTTTTTCTTTTTCTATTTTTTTTTTTTTTTTTTTTTTATTCGGAAAGAAAAGAATATACACTTACCTACTTCCCTCTCCCTCCCCCCTCCCTCTCTTTATATATATATATATATATCTTCGTATCCTTTCTTTTTCTCCTTTGATAAGTTTATCTCGTTCATCTTTAAGGGTTTGAACTCGAGTTTAAAAAAAAAAAAAAAATCGAAAAAAAGGAAAGAGGGAATTCTGAATTCGAAATTACGACGATTATTCCGTGAAATTTTTTCTTCCACCGTAAGGTTAACAACACAACGACGCGTAACAACTCGTAAATTAATTAACCAAGCCGCCCTCCTCTAACTCTTTAGATTCGTAAACCTTGCTGCGCAACCCCTGGGAAGCGCGAAGAGAGGAGACCATCCACGGGACAATATTATTACGAAGACAAACGAACGGACGTTATCTATCATCGGGAGCTTTCTCCCTCTCTCTCTCTCTCTCTCTCTCTCTCTCTCTCTCTCTCTCTCTCTCTCGCGTTCCGTAACACTTCGTAGGAATATTCATCGTTATGGGGACGCGAGCGAAGTTTCAAATCTTTCTTCGTTCACTTCGATCTTCCCAATTTTTCTGCTTTCTTAATACCCGATCCTACGAGATGAAAAACGAAATAAAAAAAAATAAATAATGACAATAATAATAATAATGATAATAATAATGATAATAATAATAATAATAATAAATACGAAATAAATAAACGTAGAAGATGAGAAAAAGTAGGGAAAACGGGATTGGAACGATAAACGTTAACAAGTTGTCTCAGATTAGGTTATACATTAGAGAAAGCAGCTTACTTAACTATTATGTTACTCGCTTCTTAACTATAACGATTATACGTAAAGGGTTTCCTTTGCAATATCTGCGTATACGTATGTACGCGTATGTATGTATGTACGTAGGTGTGTTTATGCATGTATGTGAGAAAAAGTAGAGCATGCATACTTCCTCCTCTCTCTCTCTCTCTCTCTCTCTCTCTCTCTTTCTTTATCTATCTATCTATATATATCTCTCTCAATTTCATATCGACAGATTATCGAGATATCGGAAAGGATAGAGAAACAAATGGTGATAAAGAGAGAGAGAGAGAGAGAGAGAGAGAGAGAGAAAGAGAGATAGAAAGGGAGATAGAGAAAAAGAGAGAGAGAGAGAGAGAGAGAGAGAGAGATAGGGCGAGGTTGCAGGATAACAGAGTTCGCTCGGTTACGGTGAGGGTGTGTCCAGGACAAGGAACGGGCGGGTTCAGAATCGCGTTGCTGAGCTGGCTGACTCGCATCGTTCGCCAACATTGTTCCCCTTTATTTGATTACACGGCATTCGTATACACGATTCCAATGCTCACGTGCACGTTCCCGTTTCCTCTTCCTCCATCCTACCATCTTCCCCATCTTCCCCACCTTCCCCATCTTTCCAGTTCTACTTTTCAGTTCTTCCAGGTTCCTACGACTATTATCATCCACGTCTAACTTTTTTATTTTCATTCGATTCGCGTTGTACCAATCGGGGAAAATCCTTTATTCGTCGTTGGCGAGCAAGGATTCGACGGTGGATGACATTTTCGTGAATATAATGAAATCTTTGAATACGGTTCATGTACATATGTATCATATTTTTTTTTTCTTTTACCAACGGGGTCTATTCTTTGAAGTGATTCACTTGTTTGTTGGTTTGTTTTTTGATATTATTTGGATAGTCAACGTGAATGTGACAGGGCGCATTCCTGAGGATAATGAAATCATTTGGACTATGCAATTAATAGATATATATATATATATATATATATATATATATATATATATATATATATATATATATTTTAAACAGAGTCTATAAGAGAGAAAGAAAGAGAGAGAGAAAGAGAGAGAGAAAGAGAGAGAGGAAGAGAGAAAGATAGATAGATAAAGAGATATAGTTGGATTGAACAAGAAATAGCTATCGTAACGATCCTTTTTTTCTCCCCCTAAGGGCAAGAGCCCATAGTGGCATGAAAGTATTTCTACAAATCATTACTTTTAATTTGCCCTGGTACCCTTTTATCAAGACAAATGCATTGCACTCTTTGAATCATCTCCCTCCCTCTCTCTCTCTCTCTCTCTCTATCTATCTATCTATCTATCTATCTCTCTCTATCTCTCTCTTACACAGACACGTCGGACCAAAAAGGAAGATATAGAAGATATAAAAGAATCGAAGTCTAGTGTTAAATAATAATAACAACGACAATAATAATAATAGTAATAATAATAATAATAAGAATGATAATGATAATAATAATGATAATAATAGGAACCGGGAGAGGACACGCGTACGCGAACGAAAGGATAGGATGGGAGCAGCTGGGTTCTTCTCAACGGGGCGCCAGACTACCAACACATAAACAACTAACGACAACGATGGTGTATGCACATCCGAGAAAAGAGGAGGACGCAAAAGAGGACTATTTACTTACTTTACTGGATGATGATGATGATGGCCCAGTGGTAGTGGTAGTGATGGTGGCGATAGTGGTGGTGGTGGTGGTGGTGGTGCTCCTGCTGCCTCTACTAGTGCCGGGTGATGGAGGGAGGTTGGTAGGGGTGAGGTGAGGAAGGTAGGGGTGAAGGCAGCGTGAGACGAGCGAGGTTTTAGCACGGTGGGGACTCCGGCAAAAAGGAAACAACAATAATTTTTCATAGGCAGAAAAGAAAAAGGGAGAGGATGCCATTCATTAGCTCCGGCTTGGTTGGTTCGCACGTTGTTGTTGGTGCTGCTCTCCCTGTGACACCTCAATAACCGGCCAACCAGCTTGCAACGTCGGACCGACCTCATACCCCAATGTGTGTTAGCTAGCTACGTGTCTGCTGCTTTTGTCGAGCGAGCATCAGCTATGCACAGTGTAAGATTCTCTTCTCTTCTCTCTTACCACCACCACCATCACCACCACCATCACCATCGCTATTACTAACACCATCGCCACAACCAAGGACCCACCATCACCGTTCACCGTCACCGTCGACCATCGTCATTACCACTACTACTATTATCGTTGCTACTGCTACTACTACTACTACTACTACTACTACTACTACTACTACTACTACTACTACTAGTACTAATACTAATATACTAATACTAATACTAATACTATTCTATTATCGTCGTACCTACATACCTACCGTTCCTTGTACCGCCCCGTTGTATGACAGGATATATTCGTGACCGCCATTGTGTTCGTAGGAATACTGATATTTCTGTTATTGGCTCGATTAAATCCGCAATTTTGTTAGGGGCAGACTTTTATATATACATACGTATATGTATGCTTCATTTAATTCTTTAATATATATCTCGTTGGTTGTAACGAATCAACATGGTTGTTTTAAGTATAGGCAAAATATTTGAATTTATCCAAATCATTGGATTTATATGAAATTATTTGTGGACTTGATGAATTAGATCAGTGCCATTTTTTGTTTTGTTTTTACGTCTGTTTCTTTTTTCTTTTTTGAAGAAGAAGAGGAAGATAGTAAGCACGTATCGTATACGTTTTGTTTATTTGACGTGATGTTTTAATATTTCGACGATTGGACATCGAAAAATATTGTTAAATCGTTAATAATATCTTGAATTATGTGTCACTCAGATTTCGACGGGTGTCCATTCATTTTATATTTATTCACGATCATATCCGATGAATACCATAAAAGACGATATTATTGTCAATCGATAAGTTTTACGTTAAACTTGTATAACCTTATCGAAAAATTAACGAAACGAAAGTATTTAAAAAGAAACGAAAAGGAAATGATACTTTCGAATCCTGACAAACTGACCGATTCTAAAAAAAGAAAAAAAACGAAAAGAAAAGAATCGAAGAAGCAAAGAAACGACAAATAAATAATCAGAAGAAAAGAATATACATATCTTGAAGGAAGAAATACACAGATAAATCGTGTTAGAGATAAATCTTAAATGAAAAGAATAAAAAAAAAAAAAAAGAAAAAAAAGAAAAGAAAAGA
>OU426871.1:2672995-2685495 GCA_911387685.1 Dolichovespula media
TTCTCTGTATGCCCTGGGTGGCACGACTGCTATTGTTACTACCGAATAACAACCAGCCCGTACACACACCCCCGCGTATTCGAGTTCACCATTTCCGACCTTTTTTCTCTCCTAAATATTTCTTCTTTTACTTTTTTTTTTTTTTTTTGGTTTGTTTGTTTGTTCGTTCGTATTTTTTTCGTCCACGGATTTCTTCGAATTTTGCTTTCCCCCATTTTCGCTCGTCGCTTTATTTTCCGATTTGTCGTACAACCGATCTTTTTCAAAAATTCGTTCTCTTCTTTTCTATTTTTTTTTCTTTCTTTTGTATTAGATATTATTACTATTTTTATTTTTTTTATTATTGTTGTTGTTGTTCTTCTTCTTATTATTATTATTATAATTATTATAATTATTTTTATATAAACGGTTGTACAATACAATTATTAATAATGATATAATTATAATGTAAATAAATATTACACACAATTCCTGTATTTCGTAATATTTATAAATATTATATATATATATATATATATATATATATATATATATATATATATCTATTATATGATTTTAAACATAAAATTCTAAATAATAATAACTCCGAATGTCGCTACTTAACCGATTTTGTATTAATTAAACTCAAACGATGCTTGATTACGAGGCGTTGTAATGATTATTATGAAAAAGAAAAAAAAAAGAAAAGAAAAGAAAAATAAGAAGAACGTAAAATTACAAAAGAGAGAGAGAGAGAGAGAGAGCAAAGAAGCCGCAAACGATATTAAAAATCAGAAAATCTAAACGGATATAATCCCAACGACGGGGAAAAGAATATTTTTATCGGATTAAGATGGAAGCATCCGTTTAAATCCCTCCCTTTAGAGGGCATCGTTTAGTATTAAACTTTTCTAGACCGTCGCACGAAAGAAAGTAAAGAAAGAGTTGAAGCGATAGCGACAGTGGCACAAGGGTGCTACTACCCTCTTCCTTACCCCCCTCAATCCACCCCGTTCCCTCCAAACCAGCCACCTTTAAACTCAAAGAGGTTAAAGTCGTAGCCTTTTTCCTTATTTCCTTAATTTTCTTCTGTCCCCCTTGAGCTTTTATTACTCCTTTCTCTTTACCTTCCCCACTTCTCTTATTCTCTTATTCCCCCCCCCCTCTCTCTCTCTCTCTCTGTCCCTTTTTCTCTGTCTCTCTTTCTCTTTTTCTCTCTTTGGCCGCAGCTCGTTCGTTCGCGTTACTCTCGCGGATTTAGATATATCCAGGCGCTCTTTATGGGTGGGTGTCGGCCATGAGCAAAACACTTGTCGCCAGGAGTCACGACTGTGCGACTTCTAATTTCATTGCGGAAAGTTGTCGCTTGAATAATTAAAACACGTTGAAAACACGCGAGTTTTTCCTTCCGATTTGCATAAGAAGCGACGACGAGGACTACTACGACGACTACAACAACGACTACAACAACGACAACGACAACGACAACGACGACAACTACGACGACGACAGGGACCCTGATCCTTTTTCTGTGTGTTTGAATTTATACATTTTATACGTACATACATGTGTGTGTGTGTGGTGTGTGTGTACACGCGCGCGCGTGTCTGTTTGTGTGTGTGTGTGTGTGTGTCTGTCTGTCTGTCTGTCCGTCCGTCTCCGTCTGCGTAGGATTTTTTTCAAACTCATTTTGTTTTACTTTAACTCTTGGCTTTCCCTCTCTCTCTCATTCAGTTTACTAATTCATTTATGTATTCTTTCATTCTTTCTTTTTCTCCTTCCCCCCCCCCCCGAGCCCGACTTTTCTTCATTCTTTCTCTCTTTCCTTTCTTTTATCAGGAGGTGTAGATGAATGTATTACTATTAACGTTTTATCTTAAAAGTAATGGTACAATTGTATTGTTCCTTTCAGTCGAAATTCGAATGGAAAAAGAAAGAAAGAAAGTTAAAAAAAAAAAAAAAAGAAACAAAGAAAAATAGTAACGATCTATAGTTAAAAATTGTTCGTCTATAATATCGATGGGTATGACGAGGATGGGAAGGGGGAGGAGGGTAGTGGGCTTATAATTAATTTATTGTTTGGTTCGTTGGATCCATTTTGTTTGCCAAACACATCAAACTTGTTACGCGATGATATTTTGAACGAATGTTTTTTAGTCAAATGAATACTTTTCTTTTTGTTTTCTCTTCTTCTGTTTCATTTTTTTTTTTTTTTTACGATTCGACGGCACGACTTTTTAACCTTGGAGATCGTTATTGTTACTATCTAATCAGTATCACGAAATAATTAACGAGTTTCTTTAAAAAAAAAAAATAAAATAAAATAAAAAATTAATCGACCTATAAATCAAAGTTTAACGATCGAACAGATGTCAAGGGCGATAATACTATACAATCGGAAACAACGTCGAAATCTAATACAAGATTTCAATTAGAATCGGTCACTTAAAGCGACAGTAAAAAGGTCACAGATGGTTAGGCGCGTTATGGCTACGCCGTGACGTAGGAAACGGTATAGCTATTGAATGGTATAGCTCTATCAGCCATCTCCGAGCATAAATATGTAACGCATGAACGCATTAGGATATTCACGCGTATACCAACGAACGAACGAACGTACACATACACACACACACACACACAGACACACACACGAACGGAATAATGCGTCAGTGGTGTAAATGAAATATCGTGGTATGGTAAGTAAAGTATCTATGGCTCGTTCGTAGGACAGAGGGAACGTATTATACGCTGTCTAGTCTCGCTTGTACGTTTATGTCTCTACTCCTTTATATATATAAATATATATATATATACATGTATGTATGTATGTATGTACGTGTAGGTGTATTGTGGGCTGGCCAAGAGATAGCCGAAATAATCCTCGGTGATGGATTACCGAGTCTAAGCGCTAAGTGGAATGAATATAAAATTAAATTGTGTTTATTGTCGGGGTAATTGGCCATCTGTGACTGCTTGCTCGTAAACAGAGTTTCTCTCCTTTTTCATCTATCTCTCTTTTTCTCACTTTCTCTTTCTCTCTCTCTCTCTCTCTCTCTCTCTCTCTCTCTCGAACTCAAACTCGCAGAGCTTCTCCATCGTCTCCTCCTACGTTTCGCAGCCGGATTTCTTCACCGTCTATTTCTGACGTTTCTCTATTCGTTCCTCGAGCGCTCATCCTAATCTCCCGTATCTTCGTTCTATCGAGATAATTAACTTTACTTAATTCGGTAAAACTCGGACGCTTATCGATCGATCGAGCATATCTCTCGCGAATAAAAAATAATAAAAAATAAAAAAAATAAAAAGAAGAAGATCACCATCAAATTTCGTTGAACGGGGATTATTATGGGAGAAATTAATTATACTACGAGACGTTGTGGTGTTATTTCTATTTTCATCCATTAATTCGTTCGTTCGTTCGTTCGTTTTGTTTTCTTCTTAAGGAGTTTTGATTTTTACGCGTTGGTGTCACTGTAACGATGTAGTAATACGTAAGAAGGACGAACGAAATAATTCGCGGATTTATACTCGAAGAGTTTAATTAATTGTTACGGTTTAACGAACGGTAATATCGAACGTTGCTTCGAATTAATTAATTTCAAACGACAAATTTTTCATTAGAGATTACTCGAAATGACGATGACGCGAGAATATGGATCGGTATACGCGATCGAGTACGATGAGATAAAACGAAACTCTTATCTGATTTGATCGTTGTGACGCATAGAAGGGGTGGGGTGGGGTGGGTGGAGAAGGGGGGGGGGGAGGAGGGGCGTTATATCCAACGTACGGAGCCCTGTAGCCCTTATAAACAAGAATAAGATGAGTCAACCGAGCGTTAAATGGAAGGACAGAAAGACTCTAACGACCGTTCTGTGGTGTTGTTAGATTATGGTCGAAGTGGCAGATCGTGACATGGTTTGGCTCGTACAGTTGGTCGATGCCCCAACTACGGCCATTAGATAATGAGGACGAGCCATTAGAACTGATACACGTTCGGTTCGTAACGCGTATCGATAGAAGACGACTTAGACAACGACTACTACGACATTCTATCGTGATCAACCCTCAATCGTCTTGGTTATATTATTTTTCTTTCTTTCTTTCTTTCTTTATTCTTTTTATTTTTATTTTTTTTCTTTCGAACTAAACAAAAAGAAACCTAACGCGCGGATAAATAGATCTTTATTGATATCATTAAAGTTAACAATCAACAAATCGTTGTGATAATAATTCGAGAAATCGTTACGTATGTACGTACGTGCGTATTGTTAATGAACGAACCCACCATTATTATTGTTATTATTATTGCGATTGTCGCGAAGAGATTTTTAATTCAATTAAATTCCATAACAAGGGGGAGTATCTCTAAGAAGGAGGCTCGAGAAAACATCGGGTCGCTGTATTAGTAACGATACCGGCCAAACGTTATCTCGAGTTATGCAGTGAAGATAATAATTAAGAGATTCTCAACCCCACGGTAACACGAGGCTGGCGACGTGAAAGGTAATAATTGAAAACGAGAAATAACGAGAAACAAAAAATAACCAGAGGAACGAACGAAAAAGAGGGTAAGGGGGAGAGAGAGAGGGGGGGGAGGAAAAATCCTGCGCCCGAAAAAAAGAAAGAAGGAATCGCATCTGATATCGATGATGGAAGAAATTATAGGCGCGCGATTATGGTCCTCCCTCTTCTTTTTACATTTCCTCTTCGATCGCGGCGCGGAGTAGTAGTGGGAGGGATAGGAAGGAGTTAGGGGTCGGGCGGGGAGGTTGGTTGGCGATGGACGAGGGGTGGGAGGTGGCGGGTGGTGGTATTTTTTATTAGGTCTGTAGAGGAACGTACGACCGGTCCGTGTAAAGGACAAAGCCAAAAGGAATCGTTGGAGGTTGGAGGTTGGAGGTTGAGGATGGTTCGTGAGCACTCGTGAGATTGGCGGTTGTTGGTGTAAAAGAGAGAAAGAGAGAGAGAGAGAGAGAGAGAGAGAGAGAGAGAGAGAGAGAGAGAGACGGAGTATATATATATATATATATATATATATATATATATATATATATCCTTATCCCAATGGACAGAGCAGTTTAGGTACAAAACCGTCGCTAACAGCTTTTTAAGTAAGTAATAATCTGTAGGGCAGACCCGAACAGAGGTGAACACACTCGAGCAAACGATAGGAGAACGGTTAAGCGGACGGTCTCTACTACGGCCGCCAATCAACCTCATTAAAGCCACGAAACGCATTAGCTTATCGCCTTGTGGTGGCTCCGGTACCTACTTTACCGGTAGCCACCTAATATATACCTAAAGTCCAATCCAGACGTCGTTCCTCCGCCCCTCCCCCTCTCACTCACTCCAACCCTCACCTTTCACCACCACCCCCTTATCTCCTTACACACACACACACACACACACACACACCTTCCAAACACCGTTACGCTACTTGTTCGTTCGACCACGGATATCCAGGTTTCTCGGTTCTCAGCTCTTTCTCATCCTTCTCTCTCTCTCTCTCTCTCTCTTCTGTATATTACACTCACTTATGTACGTACATCCACACAAACGCGTATATATATATATATATATTTATGTATATATGTATGTATGCATGTGTGTATATATCTTGTCTTTAGTGGATTGGATAAAACCGAACAAAAACGATGTCCCTCATTTTGCCATTGCTGATCCTTTATTCTCATCGTTCGCCATTTAGTTAATTTTCTTTGTTCTTTTCCCTTATCTTCTTCATTTTCTTCTTCCTTTTCCATATTTATTTTCACGAAGTTCTTTTCTTCATCTCTATTCTCGCTTTCCTCTAATTAATCTCAGAATATCCTTTCTTTTTCTATTCCTTTAAACTCGCTCATGTACTTACACGTGTGTGTGTGTGTGTGTGTGTGTGTAAGTAGGTATATATGTGTGTGTCTGTTAAAAACATACAAAAACGATGCCCCTTAAGTTGCCATAGTTTATCCTCAATTCTCATTATTCCCTATCACGATTTCTAAAAACTTTTATAGATCATTCTCTACATCTCTCTCTCTCTCTCTCCGTCTAAATTTAGTTATCTCTATTTCTGATCTTACTCTAATTCGAGAATATCTTTTTTCCCCTTGTCGTACTCCATAACGCTTATCAACACACAAGCGTATATCATATCTCTCGTTGATTGGATAAAATCGAAAGAGGAGGAAAGAGAGAGAGAGAAAGAGAAAGAGAGAGAGAGAGAGAGAGAGAGAGAAATGAAGCAAAAACAGAAACAAAAAAAAAAGGAGAGAGGAAAAAGAATGATGTCCTTCGTCGTTTCGGATCTACGATTCGTATCCTTTTAATTTCCAACTTACGAATATCTCCTGATATCTAAAAATATTCGCAGACTAGATTACTCCAATATTAGATCATAATACTTATATAGTACAGTCGGTGTAATTAGAAATTCGATACATCAGAAATTTTATTCTTAGCTTATATACTCGTTGTCCCTGTTACATTAACGAACGATAGACGAAGAATATTCGTAATGTCGATGGTCGAGCTACGTGGTCGAACCATCCCCTTCCCCCGATCTCTCGTCAACCCCCACCCACCACCTCCTCCATCCACCCTCCGTTAAAGGTTTATACGATAGTAAAATCGAATTAATTGTCATTGATCGAAGCTTTATTATAATTAATTCGATGTACGTTAACCGTGGACGGGCGAAGACTCGTCAAAAATTTGATTTAATAATTCGTTTTGTAAAAGAAAAAAAGAAAGAAAGAAAAGAGAAGAGAAGAAAAAGAAAGGATATACGATAGAGCAAACACCAGACATATTTAAATGGTATATTCACGATCTAATTTCATTATTAGATGAATTAAATATGAATGTTTGACTTATTACTGGTGCATAGAACGTATACGTACGTACGTACGTATGTATGTATGTATGTATGCACGTACGTTACACATATGTGTATACATAACTGACTCTGACTCGTCTCTTATTTCTTCGACTGACCACCGACGGCGCACGTTGTAACCCATTAATATCTATTTTCCATTCGAATGGAAAAGAAGCAAAAGGTTGAAAGCGAGTCATCATTTATCTCGACCTTATATACTCTTGCCACATTAATACCAATTGTGTTTCACACGGCGATTCCAAACGATCTTCTCTTTCGCCACAATCACAACTACTGAATTCGACGGATCCCGTTTCGCATATTTTTTCGTTTCCACTTCTATCTTTTTTTTTTTTTTTTTACTTATTTACTTATTTCGTTTATTATTATTCTATCTTCGCTGTTCTCTCTTCCCTTTTCTGATCCTTTTTTTTCTGTTTTCCTTTCTTTTATCTTTGTTTTTTTTTTTTTTTAAGAATATTAGTACGATCGCGAAAGAGGTCTTTCTTCTCGACACAAATAAAAAGGAAGAGAAATGAAAGAAAAAGAAAAAAGAGACGGAATTTTTTCGATCGTCGAAAGAGAAGTTAAAGGAACAGAAAAAAAGGGCAACTCAGCGCTATCACATCGATCACGTTCATCAATCCCGCTCGATACGATCACATCGGCGCGTTCATCGCAACATTTTAAATTAGGACATTTATAAACGGTGTAAAAAATTGAAATGGTCGCAGAAACGTACGTGTCGTTAAAACGTTTAACGGGTTGTATCGCCTTTGTTCTTAAAAAATATGTTGCGCTGATGATCGATCGTTCTCGAACGATCTACTCTGGTACTCGAAAGTTATTGGACGCGTTACCGGACGGATCTATTATCGATCCGTTGCGTCTTCGATTTAACGAGCAGTTAAATTCATAAACACACGTTCGCGCGTATCGACAGGAGCTAACTTTTCCCTTGGGTCCAAGTAGGGCTTAGGTTAAACACATGTTGCGCATTACTGCAGGATATCGGGAGTCGAGTACGCGAGAATGGTTGTTTGTCTTTGGGAATACTATGTTATTTCCGGGGTTACGGGGACGATACTTCCGGTGATCCTCAGCCGCAGAGTGAATGACTTCGAGCACGCGAATGAGAGAGAGAGAGAGAGAGAGAGAGAGAGAGGTACTGACAACGTCGAGAGCATAGTAGCCGCCTACATAATAATAGAGTGCCCATAAATTTTCGACGGCACGAGCCATGGCTCTCGGACCCTCTCCCATCAAAATTAACGCGCTTAACATCAAGCTTATTCTTAAGTGAAGTGTAATTAATTTATTATAATTTCATATAGTCTACGTATATTTTCTTATTTTTCTACTATATTATTTTACATGTATATATATATATATATATATTTTTTTTTCTTTATTTGTAATTTTTAAATAAATTCAAATTCTACCCTGAGATATTCGATAATTTCCATAGATTCTATTCATCGTTATATTTGTTTTAATAATTTCGTTATCAATGACGTATATTTTTTGTATTCTCTTATATTCTTAATTTTCTCCTACATTATTTTACATGCGTACATGTATATATCATTTATTTATAATTGTTAAATAAATTCTAATTCTATCCCAAAGACATCCGATGATTTTCAAAGATTCTATTCATCGATATATTTATTTTAATAATTTCGTTATTAATTTTTTCTTATCGAAGTATATACTTTACTTACTGTGATACAGTTAAAGTAGAATGAATTAAGTTTAAGTTAAGTACGATTTATACTTACAATTAATATAATACAGTACAAATATATATATATATATATATATATATATATATATATTTTAATTGAGTGATTTATTGAAATTTATTATTATTGAAATGTATTATTATTAATTAAAACGTATCAAACGACATAATGATAACTTCCTAACTCTACTTCCAAACTCATTCGATTAAACTCACTATATTTTCGTTGCGCCGAAATCGTACAAATGTCTGCATTGAATATCATCAAGTTCGTAACGAAAGAGCGTCGTTATTATATAACATTAATCGTGTTATATCTCGAATGACAAAATTGCGTGGGCGATCGATGATACAGAAAAAAGAGAGAGAGAAAAAAACGATGAAAAATGAGTCAGAAAAAAAAAAGGGAAAGAATTAAAAATGAAACAACAACGGGATGATCGAGATATTGGAATACTTTCGAAAATGACCATTTTTTCACAAACATTTTTTTGATATGGTCGCTGATAAGAGAGAGGAAAAGGGGAAAAAAATAAAACGTAACAACGTAATAAACGACGTACACCTGCGCGCTGAAAATAATAATAATAATAATAATAATAATAATAATAATAATAACGATAAAAGAAAAAAAAATAGAGAGAGAAGAGAAAAGAAGAACAAAAAAAAATTCTACGAATATTATTTGTAATCGTTTTGGAAGAGAAAGTGAACGAAAGAACAAAAAAAAGAAAAGAAAAAAAAAAAAGAAAATAAAATAAAATAAAAGGAAGAAAAAACAGAAAGAAAAGGAAGAGGAGGAAGAAACGAAATCTAAATCGAAACGAAATCTCAATCGAAAGACGTCCCCTTTACATAACACACGGCGCGTTATAGATCATTTCTAAAAGGAAAGAAATCCACAAGGATCTACGTAACACGATTTCTTCAACTGCACGCGATACGAAAGAGAGAGGTGGTAGAGGGTGGAAGAACATTTTTCATCGTTCGAACTGGCTTCTCGGATTTTCTTTTCTCTCTCTCTTTTTTTTTATTTCTTTTTTCTTCTCCTTTTACTCCTCAGCCTCTCCTCCTCCTCCTCCTCCACGTCTCTACGTCTCTCCACTACTAGTTTTCGTATGTTCGACGATATAACGTCGCGGACGTTGGTGGTAGCAAGTAGATATAAACGTAGTATAGCAAGCAGAAGATAATAGACGGGGCCGTCCGAGCTCCTGGGTGCCGTTAATCATCGGGGATGGAGGTTGGTTGGTGCGTGGCGAGGCACGGGCGCGAAACCACAGGGATATACGACGACCCGACGGTTAGAACGTGTGGGATGAGTGAGTGAGAGAGAGAGAGAGAGAGAGAGAGAGAGAGAGAGAGAGAGAGAGAGAGAGATCCGGAGGTTATGGCGTTAGATGGTCAGCTACGAGGGAAGCGGAAGTGACCGCGCTACGGAGCAATAGACATCCCGTGGGGTTGCCTGATGGACGTTGCCCTCCTCCTCCTCTCCTACCACCCATGATCTCTGCTTTTATCCACCGATACACATACCTACATACGTACGTACATACATACGTACATATGTACATACATGTATACGTAGAGAGACAACGTAAAAAGGATCTTCGATTGACTATCACACACATATTAACTTCCCAACTCTTCTTCCTTAACTTCAACTTTCTTCGATATATATATATATGTGTGTGTGTGTGTGTGTGTGTGTGTGTGTGTATTTTCTTTTTTTGCGTCTTTTATTTCTTTCTTCTTTTGTTGTTGTTGTTGTTATTGTTTTGAAATGTTACTTTTTTTTCTCTCGATCGAATATATATAAATATATCGTTAAAGAAGTATAAGAAGTATAAAGGGACTCTTAACGAGGATTGAAATGAACGACGAGATTAATTCTTCATCCATCTTTTTTTGCTTCTTCTTTTTATTTGTTTTTGTTTTTGTTTTTTTAATGTAACTTCGGTCGATCTTGTCGCTTCGTTCGGTCCTTTATTTTTTCTTCGTTTTTTATTTTTTTTGTTTTTTCTTTTTTCAAGATCGACGTGTCACTTCGTTGTAGAATTCTTTTATATATATTATTTGTATATACATAGTACGAAGATATGAAATTTTGGTATTTACGATACATTTCGTATTAACTCAGTTTTTTCCTACTTCTTTTCTCGTGAAAGAATCTCTCTCTCTCTCTCTCTCTCTCTCTCTCTCTCTCTCTCGTTTCTTTATCAGATATTATAAATTTCTTTTCCAAAATCTTTTCCAAAAAATGATTCCAAATAACACTTCGATATTGTAAACTCCGTTTAAAAATTCGTTAACGCGGTATAATCAAATCAACGTTTCGAAAAGTCTTTATGAATTAAAATGAACGTTAAATGATACTCGCATGTGAAACAGGAGAATAATAACGAAACGTAAATCGTTTACAACGTAAGTACACCATAGGTGATATTCTCTAATAGGAGAAATATTTTGTTTGTCGGACGGTAAACGTGCGAATAGTTTTCGCACCTGCGCGCGCGCGCGTTATAACCATCGTCCGAACGGTACGGCCGGGGACGGACACGGTCAGGGTAAAAGGGCGTGAAATTAAATATCGGATGTTGACAAATTGCGAGAGGGCGTCGCGGGAACGGATATTAATGACGCGCGGTAGAAAAAGCGCGTATCCCGTACCGCCCCCTCTTTCTTCGGCTTACAGCTGCGGATGAAGAGAAACGATGCGGTCGTCAAGTCAGTCCCTTCTTCTTCTTCTTCTTCTTCTTCTTCTTCGTGCGCGAACTTCTTCGTCCTCTATCTCTTCCCCCACCCCTCCCGCCCCTCCTCCTCAACCTCCTCCTACTTCCCTTACCTCGCCGTCGTCCTCTTTCTCTAACTCGGTAGTATTAAGAAGGTGCCGGACTCACGAGTTTATCAACCTTCATCGAAGACACTCGCCCAGCTGGATATCACAAAAATCTCGCGAGTTCGCCATATACGGGGTGTCACGAAAAACACCGTGGGACCGAACCCAACCTACACGTATCGCGTATTACCGAGGAGATCGAACGAACGATAAAATGTTCCTTATCAATTTCTATCCAAGAATGGGTATTATTCGACAAAGGGATACACCACGCTTTTGATGACACGTACGATTTATTTCGATTGGTCGAATCGATGATCGATCGACGGTTGGATTTGATCCACTTACTAATTTTCGGGTTTGTCAGTTCAAAATTATCTTACGATATTATTAACAATCGTAAATGAGAAAATGATTAACGAACTTGTTCAGGCGATATCGCGTAGAAAATTGTCATTCGATGGATCGATCGATCAAACGTATACTTTCGAATATACGATCGAGCTCGCAACGACGATCGTTCTCGACGAATAACGAAAGGACGAGAACAAAACGAAACAAAAAAAAAAAAAAAAGAAGAAGAAGAGAGAAAAGAAAAGACAAGTAAACTTGGCGAATTAATAAAATCAATTCCAACCATATATATTTCGTCGGATTCTCCCTCTCTCTCTCTCTCTCTCTCTCTCTCTCTCTCTCTCTTCACGAAGTTAAATAAGATTAAAGAAAAACACCGATAAGTTACCGTCAAACAGAAATACCGATGGTTGGAAGCGAAGAAATATAAGTGTGTTGAATGGTGCTCGAAGAGTTGAGGAAGGGGTGTAGTGGTTGTGAGGGGACGGACGGGGTACGTAAGAGGATGGAGAGAAATCGTGGGAGTGGGGTGGGGGGAGAAGGGAATAGGGAGTTATATACCGATACTGCTCGTTTGGTGAAATTCCTTTGGTCGCGTTAGAGGGGCAGGGGGGTGTTGGTGGGATGGAATGGTGGTGGTGGTCCGAGATATCCTATGGGGGTCTCCCTCTCAGCGACGAATACCGCGTAGAGTACTTAGA
>OU426871.1:2690495-2700495 GCA_911387685.1 Dolichovespula media
ATATATATATATATATATATATATATATATATATATTCCTAGATATATCTGTGTGCGTGTGGGTGTGTATATATTTGTACGCAAATATTGGGATTGATCGATAAGTCATATCAAATAAATATTTCATATTTATGTATTTTTAGAATAAATTTTCATCCAAAAAAAAATTTCAGTAAATAATTCCAACATAATTTATGAGCATAAAACGGGTCAAAAGATCCGTCTAGCTCATTACACTAATAATAAATATGAAAATAAGAGAATTATATAGATATGATAATATTTCAATCTAAAACATTATACATAAATACATACATATATATATATATATATATATATATATATATATATATATTACGTAAATACAATATAATATTTATTCTAATGAAGAATAGTAATAGTAACAAACAAACAAAAAATAGAAAAAAAAAATAAAATACGACAAACAAGACCAAGGGAAAAAAGAAAAGAGAAGAACAATAGCGTTCGAGAAAAATCTCCAACGATTAAGTTTTCTTTATACTCGAGACAAAGTGAATGAGACGAGAAACAAGAGAGACGAAAACGTCGATGTGTGCTACCGAGAGAGAGAGAGAGAGAGAGAGAGAGAGAGAGAGAGAGAGAGAGAGAGAGAGAAGAAGAAGAGAAAAAGAGTGAGAGCGAGAGAGATAGAAAGAGAGACGATATGTGCGGCCGTTGTGATTGACAGGAGGCAATATGGCTGTGCGCGAAGGTTCCCTTTTGCTCTTTGTCGGCCGCGTTACGCAAGCTGTTGCACCCGCATCTGCGCATTCATGCAAAGTCAAACCGTCGGCGTTGGTCCGTCCGCTCGCGTCCATCCGTCCGCACGTCCGTCCTCACGTCTCTCATCTCCGATAATCGCTGCTCCGCACGGTGCACCGGGCCGGCTGCATTTTTTCGTTCGTTCGTTCGTTCGTTCGTTCGTTCGTTCGTTCATTCGTTCGTTCGTTCGTTCGTTCGTCGGCACACAAGCGAGAGTATCGATCCACTGGGCACGAACTCTACACATACTGTCTCTCTCTCTCTCTTTCTCTTTCTCTTTCTCTCTTTCTCTCTTTTTCTCTCTTCCGGTATGACGCCTTCGAGATACTTTTCGAACGAGAGGAATTGACGGGTGCGAGAGGATAGTAGACGATACGATTAAATTCGACGAGACGAGACTTCTCGTTCGGACGTTTTTTTTTTTTTCTTTTTTACTTTCGGCCAGCCTGCCGGCCGGCCGCCGATTCTCTTTCACGCTCCGACGTTCGATCTTTCACGTAAAAATTCGCCGATCGCTTTTCGTCCGATAATCGCTTTACCAACCGACGAATAAGCATTGCATCCGATAAATGCTACGTCCATCCCCATGGACATCCTATGTTTTAATAAAACTATTCGAACCGATGACGTTATTCGTATAAATATACGTATGTACAATAATATATATATATATCGTATATTATATATATATATATATATATATATATATATATATATATATATATGTATGTATGTATGTGTATAGAGAGAGAATATTTTGTTTGCCATGTTAGATGAATTTGTGGTATACTAGTTATGCTACATGATTACTAATAATATCGTACGTTATATTTTATTTTATACTTTCAATTATCTCAACATTGTTCTGAAATATATTCCTATATCGTCGAAATCGATGTAAATATTCGAAGCGATTTAAATTCGATTGGTATATATTATTATACGAATCCTATTATTTACGCGAGTTACGAGTTTTGCGTCGTCGTATTTAAATTTGATTATATACGATTAGCGTAGATTTAGCAATATCAATGTCATACTTCGTTCTTTTAACTACGCAACATTTCTACCGAAGAATATTTCTATACCATTGAAATCGATATAAATATTCGAAGCGATTTAAATTCGATCGGTATATATTATTATACGAATTTTATTATTCACGAGAGTTACGATTTTTGCGTCGTCGTATTTAAAAACGTATAACATAGTTTTTACAATTTCAACGTTATTGTACTACGTACTGTCCGATTACACGAGCAACGTCGTACTGAAAAAAATTATATTTCCGTGTAATAAAAAACAAAAAAAAAAAAGACACAACAATAAATCTAATTAAAGCGACATAAAATTCATTCCCATGGATAAATCGGAATATTCGTCTCCGGCGCGATAAGAATTTGTCTTATAGGAAAAAAAAAAAAAAAAATAAAATAAAAAAGGTAAAATAAAAAAAAGTCGATTCAATGATACAATCAAATTTATCGCGATATAAATATAATATATATATATATATATATATATATATATATATATATATCGTAACGCTTTTGAAGAGGTTTCGAAAGTGGAACGAACAAGATCGAATGGGGGATCTAAGAGAAAAATCAATCTGTCATCGGGTTTCTAGATCGGTACTGACCGGATGTTACGCGAAAGCCAATCGTTATTCTTGGCATCAAATGTGCGTGAATAATCGCAGATGTGCGACTTTTCGTATCATCTTCACGGATGTTCGTTCACGGAGGAACGTATTCCTCGGCTTTACTTTTGAATTTCTTGGTATAAAACCGTAAAGAGAGAAGGAGAGAGAGAGAGAGAGTGAGAGAGAGAAAGAGATAGAGACAGGAAGAGAGAGAGAGAGAGAGAGAGATAGAGAGAAAGAGAAAGAGAAATCGACCTAAGAAATAAGAAGGAGAGAGATAGAAAGAAAGAGAAAGAGAGAGAGAAAAAAAAAAGAAGGAAGGAAGGAAGGAAGGAAAATATAAGGGCTCGGATCGATTGACGAGGGAACAGACTTTAGAATTATCCTGAAAGGAAAGCATTGCCGATTGATTGACGTCTCTATAGGCACACCATAAAGGTATACCAAAGTGGAGTAGGCACAAGAGGGTCGCTCGTAACTCGCGGATAAATGCGATTTGAGGAGCACGAAGATGGAAGAAAGCAAAAGAGAGAGAGAGAGAGAGAGAGAGAGACTCCTTTTCACGTAGGCCAATAACTAAGAAACGAGCGAAAAATTCACAGTGTGAAAATGCCACCCACAATGTGCCAAGAACCGGAACTATTTTCTTAGAAAAAAGAAAAAAATCTCGCACGGAATATTTTGTTCGCGTTGTTCTTACGAAAAAAAAGAAAAAATAAGAAATAGAAGGGAAACGACAACAACGACGAGAAAAAATGAAACGATAGAAGAAGAGAAAAGAAAGGTAAAGAGATGTATAAAACTTAAAGGGGAAAATGGTCAAATGGATAGAAAAAGATATTTTGTCAAATAGATAATTTTACTTAATACTATGGAACCGATCCTAATCGTTATATTAGTTACATTTCCAAGATCATTTCGAATGATCGAGTAAATATATAACTATTTGTAGGGTATGTGTAAATGTGAGGATTTATGTATTTATCGCGCACAGCCACACACACACACACACACACGAACACATATATATACCATACAAGAATCAACTGGATCAACGAAGTAATGAGTATGTGAGCGGTTAGCGATTTAGAAAAGGAAAAAGGGGAAAGAGAAGTAAAAGAAGAAGGAGAAAAAAAATGAAGAAGAAGAAGAAGAAAAGAAAATGGGAAAAAAAAGAAAATCTTGGAATGCGGTTTCGAATCTCGAGTATGTGTTACTTCGTTAAAATTTATTATATCAAGTGCGAGTAAAAAGCCCTGAATTATGTATCGTACGTGACTGATCCTAGCATATTACTGACGCTTAAAGTGTGAGAGAGAAGAGAGAGAGAGAGAGAGAGAAAGAGAGAGAAAAGAGAAAAAGATAAAGAAAGAGGGATATAGAGATAGAGAGAGAAAGAAAGAGCAAAAAGTAATGATATATATATATATATCATTATCATATATATCATATATATATATATATATATATATATATATATATATATATATATATAAGAGATAGGAAAATAAAATTAAAAAGTAAGTAAATAAGTAAACACATAAAATAGAATTGAATAGATAAAATAAATTTAAAAAAAAAAAATATAACAAAGAAAAGGCAGAAAAAAGAAGAAGGAGGCGAAGCAAGTAAATAAATGAACTAAGAAGGTGTTATTTTTTGAAATGGAAATAAAACGTAGTAGTAGTAATAGTAATAGTAGTAGTAGTAGTAGTAGTAGTAGTAGTAGTAGTAGTAGTAGTAGTAGTAGTAGTAATAGTAGTAATAGTAGTAGTAGTAGTAGGTATCATCTTGAACTCGTCCATGGTTGACCGCCCGTGGCCTCGCGTCTCGTTAACGACGAAGAGAAGTAAGAGAAGTAAAAGAGAGAGAGAGAGAGAGAGAGAGAGAGAGAGAGAGAGATAGTGAGGGAGAGAGAAAGATAGTGAGAGAGTAGGATTAATTAATCGGTGACGGTGAGGAAGAGGTAGAGAAAGAGGAGAACGTGAAAGAGAAGGATGAGAATGTGGAGAAGTAGAAGGAGGAGGAGGAGGAGGTGGCGGAGGTGGAGGAGGAGGTGGAGGAGGAGGTGGAGGAGGAGGTGGAGGAGGAGGTGAAGGAGGAGGTGGTGGCGTAGGAGGAGGGAGCGGTAGGTGGTAATGAATGAAGGCGTTACAGGTATCCTGGACACGCTTGTAATCGTTAAACGGTAATCACCATGGCCCGTTCACTCTGGAACGAAATAAGATGTCACGAGCAGGTGGTCTTTTACACGCTTCGCGTGTACACCTTTGGAAGCGAGGCTTTACCAGTAAAGAGTCTCTCTCTCTCTCTCTCTCTCTCTCTCTCTCTTTCTTTTTCTTTCTCTTTCTCATATCTACAAGGACTGCTTAACGGATGCTGTTGCTTGGAGTCGTGACGTTTCACTTTTCTTACTCGTTGGACCCATTATTATATGCGTCCACTATGTCTTCTCTCTCTCTCTCTCTACATATATATATATATATATATTTTTATTTATTCTTATTTCTTTCTCTATCTCTCTTATAGAATTGAACAAATGAAAATGGTATTCTTTCTTTCTCCTTTCTCTTTCTCTCTTTATTCTTATATATTCTTGTCTCTCTCTCTCTCTCTCTCTCTCTCTCTCTCTCTCTCTCTCTCTCCCTCTCCCTCTCTATCTCTCTCTAATTCTCTCTGTCCCACTAGTCCCACAAATGAAAATGTTTGGCCAAGTCTCCGACCACGTACAATCGAGAGACCCGACAAAAATATTTTCTGTGAGCGCTGAATCGCACGCTATTACGATGGGTCACCATAAATCATGGCTCCCAGGGTGGTCAGGATCCATGACCAGGTCTCCGCACGCTCGAGGATCGTAAGCCAGTCGTTTTGAAAGTACGTGTACTCGGAGATATACGATTTCGCATTACGTTCCTCTTTTCTCTCTCTCTCTCTCTCTCTCTCTCTCTCTCTCGTTTCTTTTTTCTCTTTTCCTTCTTTTTCTGTTCTTTTTTTTTTGTTGTTTACGTTTTGCCTCGCGGGATCTTACGGAAAAGGACCAACAAGGAAAGAAAATGGTTAAAAAAAAAAAAAAAAAGAAAAAAGAAGAAAAGGAAGAAATCGAGAGAATTTAGATCTTCCCCACGAGGATCGAGGATCGAGGATCGATTTTCAATGATAAAGCGTCAAATCTTGTCTCCCTCCTCCTTTTCTTTTCCTTTCTTTTCTTCCTTCGTTCTTTCTTTTCATTTCTTCTTTCTCTCTCTCTCTCTCTCTCTCTCTCTCACTCTCTCTTTTTCTCTTGCTCTCTATTTTTCTTTTTTTTATTCCAATATATCGATCTCCCTGTAAATGGTGTCACGAAGTCGATGGTAGGCCATTGTGGTGGAACGTCGATGTTGGCGATTCGATTTTACGAGAATCACTGTACGATTGTACTACATTCGGAACAACGTTCGAAACCGCAGACCGAATTCAATGGCTACGTTTCGGAGTGGTCATTTGCGAAGGAGCTCTTAACGATTCTTCGGCCATCCATTCCGGATTGCCGTAGGTGTTAAGAACGTTTTCCCCAATTGAAATTAAGTTGAGTATTAACTCGCTTGATAAAGTTTATTTTGTCATTGTTTGATATTAAAAATACAATACCTTCGTTTTCCCATCTTCGTTACGTTAATTAGTCTTGGATCGAACGTTCTTTATTATGTTCGATGTTGACCGACGTAAACGGAGAAGATAAAAAAAATAGATATATATATATATATATATATATGTATATAACAATTAAAAATTAAAAAAAAAAATTTTTATCGAATCGTATTTCATGGAATAGGATGTCGGCGATTAAAGGGACAACGAAATAAAAATAACAAAAAATAAAAACAAAAAAGAAATTGAAGGAATAAGTCCGATGATAAATTAAAATCGAATGATTTATTACATCCTCGATTCTTAAGAAATGAATTATAAACGTATATTATAATATGATTATGTTTACGATTAATATAATATACCTACACATAATATATATATATATATATATATTTAATAGACATAATTAATGTAATATACATACTGTATATATTTAGGTTTAGATAAAATTAAGGAATTCGTTCTATGTTGACCGACATACCGAGGCCATATGTTACATCGAATTATTAAATTTGTACTATTATAATTATTATTATTATTGTTATTATTTTGTAAATAGATCAACAATATTATTAACATGACACGTACGTATGAGACATATAACGTATACTAAATCGATACAAAATCAATTACATTTGTTTTATATCGACCAATAATCAAAGCCACGAACAATGCTACTCGATAGTTATATTTTCCAATAAGTAATTTTTAATATCTTTTTAACAAACAAACATATATATATATATATACATATACATATTATTAAAATAAAAAATATATATATATAAAAATACGTATAAATAATACGCTATATAGAAATCTCTTACAGTATCTTTAAATACGGTATATGGGTTTTCTTTTTCCTTCCTCCCTCGTCTTTTTTTCCTTTACGTTTTATATATTATGTATGTATATATATATATACATGGTGTCTCAGCTAAAGAAAGTCGCCTAAATATTTTCTCCGTTTTTTATGACGCGACAAACTTTTATGGCATACTTTGAATGGTCTAAAAAGAGGTACGTTATGTAACAAAAGAAAAGAAATTTCTTTTTTGAGTCATTTATCATGAATTTTTTTAAGGTCATCGGTAATTTTTTACCCTATAAGCATACATTTTGTTATATTGCAGCCTCCTTCAGCTGATACACCCTGTATATATTTATATATATTTAAATGTCATATTGTCGATATCGAAATTAAAAATTATAGCGAACTATAAACTTTCGTATTAAACGAAATATATAGAATATCGAGGTGTTCACTTAAAAAGGAATAAGGAGAGAATAAAAAAGAAAGAGAGAAAGAGAAAGAAAGAGAGAGAGAAAGAGAGAGAAGGTCACAGTAAGAAGAGTCATCGGCCTATCTTCTCGACCTTCTTCTCTTCTTCTTCTTCTTCTTCTTCTTCTTCTCTCTCGGAAGCATCCACAGTATATCCTGTTCGCCAACGATGGATCTCATTGTGGTGACGGTCACAACAGATCGTCCCCCGCTGTCACATCGTATTGAGCAACGGCACGAAGTCGACGGGGAAACGTGCCTTTTACGGCCAATTATTTCTTCTCTTCTTCAACGTTACGACGGATCCAGTGATCCATCGTCGTCATCATTCTCTCGTCCTCAACCTCGTCGTCGTGGTCGTGGTCGTCGTAGTCGTCGTAGTCGTCGTAGTCGTAGTCCACGTATGTACGTACGAACGAAACGAATGAACGAACGAACGAACGGACGAACGAACGAACGAACGATAGAGAGAGAGAGAGAGAGAGAGAGAGAGAACTTTTACTCAAAGAGAGCACAACGCCGAGGGTCGCACTCATGCTGCGTGAACATTACCTTTACCTGCTCTGTGTCTGTTTGACAGAAAAAAAAAAAATAAGAAAGAAAAAAAAATATATATATGTATATAAGACGGGTGGCAATAGTGAGGAGTTTAGTAGGGCGGCAATAGAGAGGGGTGAGAGAGAGAGAGAGAGAGAGAGAGAGAGAGAGAGAGGAGGGAAGTTGGGTACCCCATCTACTTTCTTTTCGATTCAAAATTCGAAGTCAATGTTACTGAGACAGAATGAGATGTTTACAGCTGGTCGTGGATGCCTGTTTAACTGTCGTTCGAAAGTAAACCCCGATTGTGAGCGCATCGTTGAATGGACCACCTTAGACATTTTTATTTACAAGTTATATTATCAAGCTTTTGAGGTATCCGTAAGGGACGTTAAACGTTCGTATTGTAATATTTTTCATTAGATCGATTAATAATTTCATGAGCTGGTCGATGCGATACACCTAGGTTTCCAATAAACTTTCGTAATTGTTATATCGGTACGTAACAATTTTGAGATTTATTTGTTCGTTCGTTCGTTTGCGTAATTTTCGTTCCCCGATGAAATTGTACGAACCCGTCGTATAAAATGAGATCGTTAATATTACATCAACGATTATCAAACTCTCTTACAATTATTCGGCGATTCGTTTAAATAAATAAATATAAATATCGTTGATCTATGTATTCGTTATGATACAATGTAGTATTTCGCTGTTACAGATACATCAAATTTCCGCTCGGCGATTATCGATGAGAGTATCCATGGGTGAATAGAACGAAGATCTCTTGGTAACAGTGGCAGGAACCATCTGTCAAAAAGTCAAAATATACGAAGGGTCCTCTATTGTCCCATAGATCCTGTGGGATTGCTACTTAGCGTTCTCGCATATACCCAATCCTCTCTCTCTCTCTCTCTCTCTGTATGCCATTATGAGTCGTCCCGCTCTGGCTCAGCTGTTTTGTCAAACATCTGTATCCCCGATGATGTCCTACTGATTTCTAAGCGTTTACCTTGCCCTTTACCTCCCTTCGCGAACTTACATAGTAAGGGGAATTAACGTGGTAGGTTCGGGTTAGGAAAAACTCTCTACCGTGACTTGTGCTTGTCAACGTGCCGCAAACACAATGCGCCAGTTCACCGGTCTCTCGGCATCGGCGAACGTCATTCACGATCCTTCCAAAAAATTCTTACGAGGAATTCCCATTGTGATTCAAAAGAAAAAAAAATATATATACACATATATATACATATATATATATATATATATATATATATGTATATATATATATATGTATATATATATATATATAACTATACGCACGCACAACATGTTCGTGCCTCAAAGTATTTTTCTTCCTCTTCTTCGAGGTTCATCCAAAAACATCCTGTTAAAAAAATTTTCTCTAGTTTCAAATTAAATTCGTATTGAAATAGAAAAAAAAAAAAACAGAAGAAAGGAAAAGAAAACTCGACGTTGGATCTGTGATACATCGATTTTTAATATCTGTCGTTGTTTATTATCATTTTTCATTTCTTTATTTTTATCGGATTAAATCGATACGTTTCAATCGAAATGAACGCTCGTCTTTACGTCGTTCGCGTCATTGAATCAATCGAAGCAAGTCGACGCAAATGAACTTCTCGAGAAGCGACCTTTCCTGATTCCCTCGCAAATTATTTCTTTGGGGGCGAACCTTCATTCGTTCTTTTTCTTTTCTTTCCTTTTATTTTTCCTCCGTTTCATCTTCGAATCGTTCGCAACGACGTACACCTCGTACAAACTCGAATAATTTCAATCGACATTAAGTGACCGAAGTGCAAGCGTTAATGAACGACAAGCGACGATGGTATCGTACAAAATTTTTAAAACCATTAAATTAATTGACGAACGAAAAGGTAAAAGGAAAAGGAAAAAAAAAAAAAATAAAAGTAGAAGGGAATAAGTCGATCGCCGAGCGATTTCCATCCGTTTAAAACGTCTCGTAACCGAGTAAGGTTTAGAGGGGAAAGAAAGAAAAAAATAAAAGAGATAAAAAGGAAAATAAAGAAGAGACACGTTATACCATTAGAAGGAAACGGTATGCTCTTTTTTAATGGAGACCAGACGACTCTTACTTT
>OU426871.1:2702995-2730495 GCA_911387685.1 Dolichovespula media
TCTCTTTCTCCCTCACTCACTCTCCCTCTCTCTCTCTCTCTCTCTCTCTCTCTTTCGCTTCGTTCGTTTTATCTCGAAAACATTTACGTGAAAAAAAGAGGCAGAAAGACAGAGAGAAAGAGAGAGAGAGAGAGAGAGTAAGTGAGTGAGAGTGAGAGTGTGTGTGTGTGTGTGTGTGAGAGAGAGAGAGAGAGAGAAGAGCCAACGGCATTGATATTCAACATTAAATTTGCATCGGACGCACGCACGTCGCGCGTTCCCGAATTTTCGACGATGTCGATCGCTGCCTACTCAGATTTGAGGCCGAAAGGTGGGGCGGCGGGGGGGTGGGCGGTGGTAGCGGCGACGATAGCGGTGGCGGCGGAGCCCGACGGGTTAGGGTAAAACAATCACGCAGGGCTCATGCATGTTAATGCGTTGTTAGGGGCGCGTGAGAGAATCGGGGTTGGCTAGGATTGAATGCCCAATATCAGCGAACCGCCCTCGAAACCCATGCCGGCTCGCTTTTCCTCGACTCGCTCAGAAACCAATATCAATCTCGTCGTCGTCGTCGTCTCTCTCTCTCTCTCTTTCTCTCTCTCTCTCTATCTATCTCTCTATCTCTCTCTTTATCTCTCTCTTTATCTCTCTCTTTCTCTCTGTCTATCTCGTTTCCGTTCAAAGAACTCCATGTTGATTCGTGATAGTCGAACTCGGACTAACCGTGAACATTAAACGATTATTTCGTATGAACGAAACGATTCGATGAATTGTTCGGATTCGTTTAGAAACTTTTCGACGAGTTGCTCTAAACGTCATTATTTAGAATCATCTCGAAAGAGAACGCGCGCGCGCGCGCGCGCGTAGGAATTTGTTTTGCTCTTTTCTTTCTTTCTCTTTACCTTCCATTTTCAACCCTTTTCGAAATTTTATTATAACGACACGGATTTGATACTTTTATCGTCTCAAAATAAGAATAAATTGAATAATTGGATATAATAATAAGTTTAACCATTTATATATATATATATATATATATATATATATATATATATATACATACATACATAATTTAAAAAATAATTATCTTCGCCGTAACTAAATTCTGTTATCTTAAAAAAAGAAAAAGTATCTATTATCCTATCATAAATATTATTAAAGCAACATATTCGTTTCGATTGCATCGACAATATATATATATATTACTCGAGAAACACTTATATGCACATATATATATATATATATATATATATATATATATATATATATATATATTATATAAATTATAACGGGAACATCGAATGACGTATAAAATCATTCGATTAATCAGTACAACAAATATTCGTACGAAGCAATCCGATCGAGACAAGTTCAAACGATTATATAAATTGTGCAATCGGTAGTCCTTCGAAAGGACATTTCGAATCCTTTTTTCGAATCTTTCTGGTACCTCGTTATCGTAACCACCACTCAGGATACAAGAGAGTATCGGGTTGGGTCGAGAGTTAAGGAAACTAGCAACTCCGAAGGCAGTTGATACACAACTAGTTTCGCGGCCTGGGATACATTGGAGGTTACGCAGAGAGAGAGAGAGAGAGAGAGAGAGAGAGGACGATTGGAAGAAGGGGGTGGTGGTAACTGTTTGCCCTTCGAATGGAAGTTCTGGGGGTTGAGGGTGGTCGTTCCATGGGGTGGAACGGTACTTACCAAATCGACACGGGCCAACTCAATACATCAAAGACCTTATACCCAGCGGCTCAGAGTTATATGGACCACTCGGCTAGTCTCTACCTACTAGATACGATGTCCATACATAATCATGGCCCGTCTTTGTCCCTCGAAATTGATTTATTATTCAAAGTGACGCGTGTTTCACAATGTGTATTTACCATGGTACCGTTTCGAGGACGAACGTCCAGAAACTGTGTACCACCTTTTACATTGTGCACATTCTCTGGCGTGTACGTGGCTAAAGGAAACCTGAGTTTAAATGATTCCTTCTCATTAAATATATATATATATATATATATATATATATATATATATATATATATATCTTAACCTTCTATTAACGTGATATAACTTTTTCGCGCGAGCTCACGCACGCAAGTCCGTACACAGTTTTATTTTCATACATTCGCTCTGTATATCCTGAGAAATTTTACTTCGCTTTATTACCATAGAAATTATTCTAAGGTCTTGTCAGAAATTATTTTTTTCTTTTTTCCTTTCTTTACCGCAAGTCACACCTTAAATAATCCAATATTATTACTATCGTAGTACCATCGGTATAATGAATTATTATCGGTTACGTATACCGTTTTAATAATTTCACTCGATGAAATGGTATGATCGGATCGATGAAAAAAAAAAAAAAAAAAAAAAAGAAAAAAAGTATAAAACAGAAAAGAAACGTCGTTCCGATTTTGTCGGAACGCAGAAACATTACAATAGAATCGTATATGTTACATAAATTATATTTCACGTGCGTCAATAATTTTTATGTGCATAACGAAACTAACGAATCGATCGAGTCGACGATCGAGTTAAACGTCAAACGTTACGTGCCGCGGGATAGAAAATTTTATAATCCCTCGTTGGTTAATAATATAAATTCGTCGAGTTCGTAAAATTGTAAGAAGACCAAAGAATGTGAAAAGGAAGAAGAGGAAAAAAAAATTAAAAATTGATTAAAACGATTAAATCTCCACGTTTTGCTTCGCGGAAGGATGGTAGGAAAGTCGCAACGTGACCGTTAAAGAGGAGTCTTTCGTCGAAGAGGGCGGCGGCGGCGGTGGCGGTGGCGGCGTGGAGGGGGAGGGGGCAGGAGGAGAGGCTTTCGAGGAAGAGAAAATATTGACAGAAAACAGCCGGGCGAAGTTTAATTAAACTCGATGAGAAATACGTTTCCAAGCGCCTCGGTCGCTACTGGTAACGGCTCGTACGCTTTGACCAGTAATTTCCTGATGGTGGGCTGCGTGAACCTTGTCGAACGTACGAACGTACGAACGTACGAACGTACGAACGTACGAACGTACGAAGTGGACAACAAACACAAGGAGCACCCAACCAACATAGCTTACGTGTTACTCGCACGAAATTGTCTTCCTCTACGTCTTGCAATCCCTCTCCAGGGTCTCTGCATCTCCCTTCTTCTTACCAAGCGGTATCTCTCTCTCTCTCTCTCTCTCTCTCTCTCGTCCCCACTCACCCAACCCCCAAACTCCACCACCAACCATTTCATTACCAATCTCCATTTATAACTTTCACATTATCGTTGCCCCGATCGCCTTTTTATCACGGTAAATCAAACAAATCCTACTATGCCGTTAGTAAATATCCTCATTCAATTAGCATGAATAATCAAAACGGATCGTCCATCCATTGATACACGTATTATAATAATAATAATAATGATGATGATGATGACGATAATAACAATAATATCGTTTGGGTGTATATATATATATCTGAATTAGTTAGGTATTATACAATGGAGTTACAGATGATCTAATTTATCATCCAAGCCCGTTACGTCCGTGCACGTTTGTGGTGATAATCAAACGGAATGATTAACTGCGTTCTTGTTAATCGTTCAGCGGCAAAATTAGTATCTAAATAGATTACACGTATGCATACGCGGTGTAATCATTCGCGTAAAATAGATAAGCGTGCGTACGGAACAAGGAACGAAAGAAAGACAGGGGAAAAAAACGGAAACGAAACGAAACGAATCGAATCAAAAAGAAAAAAAAGGAAAAAAGGAGAGAAAGGTGAGGTAAGATGAAGAAGCGAGGTTAGGTGAGGTAAAGGTAAGGTAAAATGAGGTGAGGTGTGGATGAGGTGAGGCGAGGGGAGGGAAGGCAAGTGTCGAGGGTGGCGTACGGGATTTTAAAAATTTTGCAGGAAGGTAGGAGGGATTACCGATGGAATGGTTGGCAACAGAAGACGCAGTGCTCGTTCTTTCTACGTAGGTAAGACCCGTCGGAATAGAGGAAGGCAACAGTCTACGAGATATATATATATATATATATATATATATATATATATATATATATATATATCTCTTTCGTACCTTCTCTTTCATTCTTACTCTTCGTCCGTGCAAGGTTTCCATCTCCTTCCATTCGTCTCTCTATCTCTCTCCCACTCTCCTTCTCACTATCTATCTCTATCTTACTCCGTCTGTCTCTCCGTGTCTCTCTCTCTCTCTCTCTCTCTCTCTCTCTCTCTCTGCCTCTGGGCATAGCATTTCTCCCCACTAACCTCTCAGCCGCTGTCTCTCAGGTTACCTTATAATCCTGAGATATGAGCGCGCATTATGTGGAATAGTAAGTTGCTAGGGACTACCGGGGGGTCCGCGTGCCCAGCGGGGAACGGTGTGAACTCAGAACGTAACCCCATGGAACATGTATATTCCTAACCATCCGGCATAAGGAGAAGGAGAAGGAGAAGGAGAAGGAGATCGAGGAGAGAGAGAGAGAGGAGGTATCTACTCGGATGTGTGGTACCGATGGCGATGGTGCGTACCTATGGAGCGGCTATGCCAGTGGTAGTGGCAACAGTGATAGTGCTGATGTTGATGGTGACGATGGTGGTGGTGGTGGTAGTGGTGATGGTGATGGTGGTGGTAGTAGTGGTGGAACGAGCAGATTACCGGAGAAATCTAAATCAAGATCAGACGTCTCGCGGCTTCCGGACAGCGGTGAACGACGACGCCTTAGGTGCTCGTGTAGCATCGTTAGACGTTGCCTCCATGCTATTCTCTCTCTCTCTCTCTCTCTCTCTCTCTCTCTCTCTCTCTCTCTCTCACTCACTCTCTCTTGCTAAGCTAGCTAGCTAGCTATCTCTCTCTCCGGCGTGTTAATTCGAGCCTCGAGCTAACCGGTAAATTTATTCCAACCGCGTAGTATTCCCCGTTATCTCTCGGAAATGGATTCGCAAGCTCGGAAAATTTCTTACTCGATCGGTCGATTATATTTATTTAATTGGGTTTTCCCTCCCTCCCGACCCAACCAACCAATTCGATGTTACCCGTTGTTTCTTTTCTTTTTTTAAATTCGTTGGAAATTGAAAAGAAAAAAAAAAGAAAAAAACAATAAGGTCTCTCGAGTATTGGAAGACTCCTTCCTCCCTCGTCCCTTTCACCCACCTTTTTCATTTCATAACGGGACACGAGATCCTTTAATATTATGACGGGACAAGCAAACAGTTTTTCCCTTTTTTCTTCTTTTTTCACTTTTTATCCTCAACGCTCGATGAAATCGAACGAATGAATGGAACAGTTGATGACATATGTTCGAATGAACTTTGATCTTAACGGATTAATCATTCCACGTTATATCCCATTGAGTCCGTCGGATTTTATTGAAGGAAATTGACTGTTTGTTCTAAGTGTTATATATATACATATATATATATATATTTTTTTTTTTTTGAATGGAATTCGCAAATGAAAATGAAAGTTTCGTTGTATGTTAAATTAAGAGAGATCATTTATTGATAAGCTTTATAACGTGATCATAGAAAGGGATAGATACCTGGATGAACCTTGACCGAAGTAAACAACATTTCCTCGCAATGCCCTTACGTCAATAAAATTCTATTCATAAATATATAGAAACCAGACGTACCAGTTATTATTAATAATTATTGAAATAAAACCAACCAATATTAATAATAATTCAAATGAGAAAACTGAGGGCTATCTCTGACTCAAAATCATTTAACAATTTCCAACTTTCTCTCTCCCTCTCTCTCTCTCTCTCTCTCTCTCTTTCTCTCTCTCATCGGATCAAGTAATACAATGAAAAAAATTTCTTTAAATGAATCATAAATGAAGAACGGATAGAAGGAAGGAAAGGAACAACGTTCCTTCCCACAGCGTCCCCTTTTGAGAAGGTTAGTTAAATATCTCGTTTAAAAAAAAGAAAAAAAAAAGAGAGAAAAAGAAAAAAGAACAGGCAAGAAAAGAAAAGAAAGAAAGGAAAACAAAACGAAACGGAACGAAACGAAACGGAACGAAACAAAAGAAAAAGGAAAATAAAAGAAAGAAGAATAAAAGAGAAAAGTAGGCGTTGTAAGTATTATTATTTAAATATAACAGGGGATGGCAATATGGTAAGAATCTTTGAATAAAAAACCTTTTATTTCCACTTCTCGTGTATCACGCATTAATCTCTTAGGCTTGAGGATCGGTTCGTATTAGGAGAGAACTATCGTGGTGGGCCGAGAAACGCAAGATCGTCTTTCTCTCTCTCCTTCTCTCTCTCTCTCTCTCTCTCTCTCTCTCTCTCTCTCTCTCTCTCTTACCCTTCATCTTCCGGCTTGGTTCTGAAACGAGAAGACGAGAGATAGAGTCAAGACGGTAGGCAGATGATGCGCCAGATAAAACGTCCTTAGGCTTAGTTCAGGAGAACCAACGTTGCTACTGTGTTGCGCTCTTTCACGCTTGGACCGAGGACCACCCCAATGGTCGCAAAGAGAAGAGGAGAGGAGAGAGGTGGAGAGGAGAGAGGAGAGAAGAGAAGAGAAGAGAATAGAATGGAATGGAATCTTCTTCAGCCTCCTCCTAAGATTTCACCTTTCTCTCTCTCTCTCTCTCTCTCCCTCTCTCTTTCCCTTTCTCTTTCTCCTTCTCTCTCTCTCTCTCTCTCTCTCTCTCTTTCTCTTTCTCTTTCTCTCCCTTTTCTTTGGGTATCGCGTGTAACTGGAATTATCGCTGCACAATGGGACGATACCCTTCTCTGTTAGGCGACTCCTCCGCCTTCTCTTCATCAAGCACAACGATCTTAGCCGCGAGAACGATTCAACATTTGGCGAGAGAGAAAAGGACGAAGCTAATAAGGAGTCGACGAACGAAAGGGGAACGTACAGAAAGAGAGACAGAGAGAGAGAGAGAGAGGGAGCGAGGACAAGACGGCAGTCGAGCTTCACATTGTTGCAGTTGTTCGGGTCGTTGTTCGGACCTAACGTAGAGCGCAGGGAGCCAACGACACACAATGAACACCGTATCAAGCTGGATCAAGAACCACCAAGAGCAAGAGATCTCTCGTCCGTGGAAGAGAAGACGAAGAGGGATGATGACGGGAAGAGGGTGAAAGGGAAGCACGAGCTCCGGAGAGTAAGAGCGAGAGCTACGGAGCTAGAAAGCTAGAGTGTGTGAGAGACGGAGAGTGAGAGTGAGAGAGAGAGAGAGAGAGAGAGAGAGAGAGATATGCTCGAGTCCATAACTCATAACCTGAGAAACCCCACCCTCCCTAAATCTTCGCGAAACACACTGCCTTTGACGTTTCGCCCAGGCGAAGAACCGTTGTTACATTATGCAGCAGCAGAGCTTCTCTCGCGTCCGTTGGATGAGTAGGAGGCCATATAGAGCGGACTATGAGAGAAACGAGAGAGAGAGAGAGAGAGAGAGAGAGAGAGAGAGAGAAAGAGAGATAGATACGAACGGATAAATCCTTTTTCGTCGGACGGACAATGACGTGCCAGGGAGACAGTATACACCCACGGCAAAAAGCTGTGCCTCTCTCTGATCTTGCTGCTGATGTTGCCGGTTAAACTGGATCGCAGTATCGCGGCTCCATTCATGGTGTGGCTGGATGGTTGGATGGCTGGATGGCTGGATGGCTGGCTGGCCCACGGTGGCCACGCGCGAATACGATATCGTTCGTCGCAGGTGCGCGCACGAGGGCCACTCCTCACTTTTACTACCCAACCAACACTGTTACTCCATCTTTAGATCTTAAAGTAAATAAATAAAGAATGAAATAAAGAGAGAGAGAGAGAGAGAGAGAGGTAGGTATTTTCCATCTAATGAGATTTCTTTTCAAGATCGATATCACGTTCGAATCTTTGCTATAATGATTCTTACGCGCACTATTCGTTTATCCATCGCTATACCGTATTTAAGAGTTCTTTTCTTTTTTCTTTTTTAATCCATCGTCCATATATCCACATCGGCAAAAGTATCGTCGGGTCGATTACTACGATCGGTATAAATCTTTGACGATGATTTTTTTAAATTAAAAACAGAAAGAGAAGGATGAAAGTTAAAACAAAGAAAAGAAACAATACTTTTCTTCTCTTTACTTTGTAACATTTTTGATTCGAAAACATCGGAATATTGCGATCGACATTTTTAATCCTGCATTTATCTACATGAGTATTTATACGTGTATATATATATACATACATACATACATACATATATATATATATATATATATATATATATATATATATATGATATATGATATAGAAAAATTCTATGAGATAATAATTCTATGACAATATCACAATTCTATGATATAAAATCGCCATCGCGATAACTATACCGAGTCGAAATATTTAATACCGATCCCATCGAGCCATTCCATCATTAATTCCCAAAGTTCTTAATTCGACATCGAAATATCGTAGTCAAGATGTTGGATACTCAAACACACACACACACACACACACACATATATATATATATATATAATATAGGAATATCAGTATCGATATAAAGTATCAGCATCATCAAAGACGACGGTATCGCGTTTCTCTTGACAAAGTTGAAGGTAAAGTATAGAAGGGATAGGGGGGTTGGGGGAGCGGGTGGAGGAGAGGCAAAGTCGAAGAGCGCGCGGCGACAGGGCGCGAGAGTAAAGTAAAGGTGGAAGTTTCTGACTGTTATGGTGGGGAGAAGGATGAGGAGGATGAGTACAAGGATGATGGTGGAAGCGGAGGGAGGAGGAGTGGATTGTCGAGGGTGAGGGTGGGTGGTGGGGGAGCGGGGAGAGGTAGCATCGGCAGTGGCGGTTCGATTACACGGAGCGGAAGAGAAGCCGGTCGGTCCTCTTCTACTCCTCTCAGAGCATCCCCCAGACTCGGTATAATGTCCTCCTGTTCTTTCCTCGGTGTTCTTCTCTCTCTCACTCTCTCTCTCTCTCTCTCTCTCTCTCTCTCTCTCTCGCTATCTTACTCTCTCTTTTTCTCTATCCCTTTTTCCTCTATCTCTCCTTCCTCTCTCTTTCTCTCTTTTTCTCTCTTTCTTTCTCGTTGCTCCGTTCGTTGTCTCCTCCCGGGTTTGACCCGCGGGCCCGCCGGGTTAGATTCCTGCGAGGAACCACTCGCGTACACAATGCGAGTTATTGCGGCATCCGTGGCTCCAGCGACCGACGCTCCTGGCGCCGGCGGCGGCTCGATCTCTCGAGGACGCATAAATCCTACCGGTGCTGAGAGCACAGCCTATGCTCTTGTGTTTCTACCCTTCTCTCTCTCTCTCTCTCTTTCTCTCTCTCTCTCTCTCTATCTCTTTCTTTCTTTCTTTTTCTATGTCTCTCTCTCTCTCTCTCTCTCTCTCTCTCTCTCTCTCTCTCTCTCTCTTTTTCTCTCTGTATCTCTCTCTCTTTCGTCGTTCTTCAGTGCAAACCTTCCAAGTATCTTTTGCTTTAGACCGACTCTTTGATCTACTCGGAATCACCTAAGGTTAAACATACTCGATACATTTTGAATTTGTGATTTCTAACGTTACTTAGAATTCTCTCTTTCTCTCTCTCTCTCTCTCTCTCTCTTTTCTCTTTTTCTCTATCTATCTATCTATCTATCTATCTATCTATCTCTATCTCTTAAAGTTTCGTGTTAACCTTGATCAAGACGAATGGAAAATATTTGATTCCTTTTTTTTGTTCTTTATTATGAGAATCATTCGAATCGAAAGATAAGTTCGGCCAAGTTTCGAATTATTTCTTTCTTCTTCTCCTTCTTCTTTTTCTTCTTTTTTCCTTTTCGTTCGTTCGTCTCGATACATCGCGCGCGAAAGTTAACGATTTCTATGGCATTCGAACGATTTTTTTCGAACTAGTCAAATCGATTTGCTACTCGGTCGAGTAACAATCGTCGTTCGTTACGCGCGAGAGTTTTAGCGTCGTCGATTGCGGAAACTTAAAGAAATTTCTCGTCGAAATGGATTAACGCGTAAAAAAAAGAAAGAAAAGAAAATAAAGAAACGAATATATCCCTCTTACAACGTTGTCGTCCACATTAAAATAGCTAACCTTTCGAGCAACGCGATCGAGTCGCGTGCCAAACTCGATCGAAACGATTCAAATTCTAACGCCGTTTGTAAATCTACACCCGTTGATATTGACAAAAACGATATACGATTTTGATACGATAACTTTCGTCTAAACGTTAATTCAGATCCAATGTTTTAAACGGATTTTTATTCTTCGTTCACGGTGTATATTAATATTCGCGATTAACGTAACAATCGATGAGTGCGTTTAAAAAGTGACCTTGTTTTTTCTTTATCAATGTTTCACCGTAACGCGTAGTCGAGATATATATATATATATATATATATATATATATATATATATCATAGCCATAGTACATACGGGGTGTCTTAACCTCACTAAAGGCCGCAACATAGAAAAAAGAAATACATGCTTATAGGATAAAAAACATACCGATGACCTTAAAAGAATTCATAAAAAATGACCTCAAAAAAGAATTTCCTTTGTTTTTTCTTTTTTTTTTTTTATCACGACACGCCTCTTTTTAAACCATTCAAAGTATGCCATAAAAGTTTGTCGCATGATAAAAAACAAAGAAAATATTTAGGTGGCCTTCTTTAGCTGAGACACCCTATATGTACATATATATACGTGTGTGTGTGTGTGTGTGTGTGTATATCTTCTTGGTGATTCCTTCGGCCAGCTCAGAGTCGCATAATTCGTTCCTCTCAGGGCGGTCCTATTCTATCAGGAAATCGCATTGGAGCGATTCTTGAGTAATACTCTGGAGGGTGAAGCGCGAGCGTGCAGCGACCGTAAGAAGAGAACGAGAGCGAGAGAGACAGTGAAAGAGAGAGAGAGAGAGAGGATCGAGAAGGTGAACTCTGGAATAGAGAAGAAGAGGTAGTAGAAGTAGAGACGGATGAGGAAGGAAGGAAGGAAGGAAGGAAGGAAGGAAGGTAGGTAGGTAGAAAGGAAGGAAGGAAGGAAGGAAGGAAAGGAAAGGAAAGGAAGAGGGTGAGGTCGGGAAAAGGAGAGCGCGAGTTGGAGGTACGTTCGGGAGGAGGTCTCGGCAGATAATATACTTCGCAAAGTACGCTCGTCAAACACAAGCGCGAGCAAGCTGAGCCCGGATATATTAGAGGATGCATCTCCATAAAAGTTGGGAGCCGAGCAGCGAGTCAACATCCCTTCGTCTATCCTAAGGAGAGAGGAACTCCTCGGACGAGGGGCAGAGAGGAATGGGTAAGAGGGGGGAAGGGAATAGGAAGAGGATGAAGAAGAGGAGGAGGAGGAGGAGGAGGAGGAGGAAGCGATGGTAAAGGAGGAGGACGAGGAGCAAAAGGAGGAGAAGGAGATGGAGGAAAAGTGGGAGTAGAAAGGAGGAGGAGGAGAGTTAGCTGCCTCCTTTTTCCGCTTTAAACGCGAAAAGGCTCGAAGGAGGAGACGAAGGAGACGGAGGAGACGGGTGGGGGGGGTGGTAGGAGTGGATACGGGTAGATACTTGGATGGGTTGGGGTTTTAGAGCGAAGGATAGTGGGAGTGGGTTCGAGGCGAGGAAACGTCTTGCGGCAGCAATCACCGATATTGAGGGTTTCATTTCGTTCTCGTGCGCACCGCGGTAAGAGTCAGCGTGGTATGGGAGGAGGAGGAGGAGGAGGTGCCGAAAGACGTTTAAAATTGGAGAGGGACTTCTCGTTCGTTGCTAAACCGAAAGAGAATTTACCAAGGATGCATGAGCAATCTCTCTCTCTCTATCTCTCTCTCTCTCTCTCTGTCTCTCTTTCTCTCTCTGTCCGTCCGTCTGTCTCTCTCTGTCTCTCTCTTGCAAATTCATCCTTCATTTTTATCCGCAACCGCAACACGGCGTACCCCACTCGTCGACGTTGCTTTGCGGGTTTTGATATTCTTTCGAATTGCCGGTATCGAAGGGGGTGGAGGGCAGGGTTGGGAGGTACGAGAGGGTGAGAGGTTCGACGTCGAGAGGTACACGGATCGTCGGGGTAGGTTGGCGCGGGGGATCGAGAAAGAAAAGTTAGCCGAAACGTCGTTCACTTCTGAACGGACGAATCGACAGTTTTAAATCTTCAATTGGAATAAGTTTTTTATTCATTTTGCTCGGCACCAATCGCGACACAGATCGTCCCCCCTCTTTTGTTTGGGCACTCGGTCGAATAAGTTCGACGATTTTCTTTCGATCTTTTCTTTCGTTTTTTTCTCTTTTTTTTTTTTTGTTTTTTGTTATATTCGATCGAATATGATAAATAGTGTGTTTGTGTGCGTGTGCGCGTAGGTGTGTAGATGGGGATATAAGGAATGACAAAATATTTAGTATTAAGGTTTAAGGTAACGATTTTAAGTTAAACCTCGTTAAGAAGTTAATCCTAAGAGGAACGAAACGTCCGAACGATAAACGTCGAGATTAAATCCTTCGTTAACAGAAAAGGAAAAAAAGAAAACCCCACAGTTGGTACGGCCCTAACTATTATTGTTCGGATTATCCGAAAATAATTAGTAATCCGACGTTTAAATAAATCTTTAACGCAGTCTGTTTTTCTTATTTTCTTATTTTACTCCGGTGGCGCGGAGTGAATCAGCTTTACGATTTGTTCCGCAGGTGGAAAGAAGGAGATAGGAAGAGAGAATAAGAGAGAGAGAGAAAGAGAGAGAGAGAGAGAAAGAGAGAGATAGAGAGAGAGAGAGAGAAGAAGAAAAGAAACAGAAAGAAAGAAGCAAAAAAAGATGGAATACGAGTTTTGGTTTTGAAAGAATTTTCTATAGGAAAGTAAAAATTTCAATACAAGAGACTCGAGAGAGAGAGAGAGAGAGAGATAGAGAAATTTCTTTACGAGCTACGATCACGATAGTAAAAGGATTCTTACGTGGTTGACTATAATTTCTGTAGTGAGGGAACCAAAGGAGAAGGAGGAGGTGGAGGAGGAGGTTGGAGGTGAAGGAGGAAGGAGTTGGAGGCGAAGGCGAAGGAATAGTAGGAAGAATCGAAGGAGTCGAAGAAGCGATCGTGGAATACCTATCTCGCGGGGATGCCACCGGGATGCTCGTAAGGGATCCTCCTTGCAGTTCCCCGTTAAATTCCTGAATTAATTACCGATCCGTCGCGAAAGCGAGAGAATCCGGGTGGGAATCGAGGGAGCGACGTGATTCGTCCGTCGAAAACAATGCGGGACCGTTTGATCTAGAGTTTGGCAGGGGCTGGAAGGATTCGTTAGTTTCACAGCGAGAAAGATTTATTTACGGTCTATGGCACCAATTATATATATATATATATATATTCGATTATAATTAAATCCGTAAAGTAATCCAAATCGATCGATCAGGAAAATTAATTTGACGTTACGTTGCAATTATTTTCGAAATTAATTATTAAAATAATTCAGAGAAGTTTCGTGTTACGTAGAAGATCGTCGGGTTTGTGAAATTTGTAGGCGATGGTGGTAGTGGGGGAGGGAGGCTGAGAGAGATTTTCTGTTAACGCGTTCGACATATTTTCCTTTTTATTTTCGTTCCTTTTCTTTTTTTTTTTTCTTCTCTTTATAACACGTCGTAAATCTTGATCCTTACCGAAGGAACGAAGTTACTCTGTGTTAGGATGAAGGATCGAATCCGCGAGAATCAATCTATGCACGGTCCGTCTATCATTGGATCACGATTGATCTTACGAATCTGCAAAATGGATTGAATAATTTGGACGATTGGAAGAAATAGTTCGATAACGACGTTTTTTCGTCGTTTATCGATAAATCGTCGATAAAACGATATTATTAAGACGCATGTACTTGATGGTGTATATAAAAGAAAAATAACAAAATAAAATAGAAGAGATGTAAGAAGTAAGAAAAACGTGACGAGTTACGATTGAAATTTAGTGTCAAGAAAAAAGAAAAGGAAAAAAAAAGAAAATATGACAAGGACCAATAAATATATATATGTATATATTTTTATATTATATATTTATTTTATATATTTTTTATATTATATATTTTTCTTTTATTATAATTATTATATATCAATTTATAATTACATTTATATATATATATATATATATATATATATATATATATATATAAATATGTATATATACATAACATTTTATTACTAATAACGCGCATGGGACTGGATAGGAAATAGTTAAAGCTACGACGAAAGCTAGAGGCTCGGACTCGCTCGAGCAAAGTTAATCCCAAAATAAGGAGTGTTTGGTCCTGCAAGAGAGGATTATCGTGCTTCCTTAGTCGAAGAAAAGGAGGAAGGTTCTCATGAGGGGAGGAGGAGGTGGGAGGTGGGAGGGGGAGGGGTGGTGGCACTGTTAAGTATATCTCACGTGCTAGAGAGGAAGGAGAGGATATTACGAAGATGAGGAAGACGGACGAAGATAGTGACGGGGACAAGAGGTAGAAGTAGGAGGGAGTTAGAGGAACGAGAAAGATAGACAAGGAGAGACAAGGAGTAAAAAGGAGTGGGGGGACGGAAATCATTGGGTTCCACGGGTTGGTCCGGAGAGACCAGCTTCGCACTCTCGTGCACAGCGCCGCCAGCAGTGCTCCTTTAATCCGTATTCATCAGCAGTTATAGGCATCCACTGGCGCACAGGGTAAGGAGCTAATCCGGCTGATCCGTGCTCAGCCGAGAGAAGCTGGCCCGGCCCCGACTGCTTCTGGGTCATCTTTGAAACGCGTTATACACCAGTACCACCAGCCAAAATACCTTTCTTCCCTTCCTTTTCAACATGGAATCATCGTACACACGAACGAAATAAATCTCGACTTTATTCTCTTCCTTCTCTTCTTTTTCTTTCTCTTTTTCTTTTTCTTTTTCTTTCTCTTTCTCTTTCTCTTTTTTTTTTTCTTGCTCCTCCTCCCGCCCCGTTACGTCTCGAGATTCTACCTTACGTCTACCCTAAAAACTAATACGAATATTTTTCCCATCCCTATGTGACTCGATATGATTTCTCTCTTCCGCTTCTTCTCTTTTCTTTTTCTTCCTTTTTTTCCGTTTCTTTTTCTCTTTTTCTTTTCTCTTTCTTGACGTTGATCGATCAAAAAGAGATCTAGGATATTGATAATTCTTTGTTCTCTCTCTCTCTCTCTCTCTCTCTCTCTCTCTCTCTCTGTCACTCTCCTGTCTATCATCTTCTTATTTATTTTTTTCACCCTCACATTTTTTCCTCCTTTTTCTTTCTTTTTTTGTGTGTGCTTTTTTTTGTACACACACACACACACACACACACACACAAATATATATTTGATCGAACGTAAATCGAGAGAAGTTCTCTCTTTCTCTCGGAAGTTAAATGGACTTGTCTCAGAGTAAAAGATAAACCGAATAGTTTCGTGTGCGTAGTATTTCCTGCTATGTATACGTAGAACGGTGCAAGAGAAACCAAATAGGGATATTGGAGGTGGAAGGAGTAGGTAGAGATAGACGAGAGGAGAGACAGAGAGAGAGAGATAGATAGATAGATCGAGAGAGAGAGAGAGAGAGAGAGAGAGAGTGAGTGGGAGAAGCGCAACGTCGTGCCGATAAATCAAATTGACTGGTGCGACGTCGAGCGCAGCCAGAATCCGGTGCTCTCTCCTCTCAGCCTCTCCTCCCACCCCCTCCCGCCGTCATACCCCCAATGAACTCTCTCTCTCTCTCTCTCTCTCAGTTTGCCCTGACAGAACGGCGACCGTCCATATACAACGTGTCCAATCGCAAATCCCTTTAATTCGTTCCTTCCAGTATAAGTTTAATCCGAATTAAACTGCACGGGACGGCACATAAATTCGGACCTCGGTCGAGCATTAAAAGGAGCGAGAGTATTCTCTCTGTCCTTCTTTAAATGCTCCTTGCTCTCGCCTTGATTCGTCGAAAATTACTATGGGGATAATTTTTATACTTTCATTACATAACGTACGTACGTACGTATATATACATATATATATATATATATATATATATGTACATCATATCCGCAAATCGATGAACGAAAACTCGTGGATTCATAATTGTGCATGTAATTGTTCTTATTTTCTTTTTTCTATTTTTATTGTTTTTTCTTTTTTATTTTTTTTTTGCAAACTGACAATACGTGTACCCGTTTGACGTATTGAAAGAACTAAAAAAGACAAAAATATCTGTCGACTTCGACGTATACTCAGGATTGAACTTATTTGTCTGTTTTTCTTTTATTTTTTTTTTCCTTCGAACTTCGATTATATTATTTAATATTACGATGATGGTTTGAACGAATCGATCTTTTTATTAACATTGTACTCCGATAATTAGGATCACGGTAATTGAATCAATCAATTGAATGAATCAATCTAGCGTTTGTTGGATTTTTTATGGGTTCTGTTGTTCTAATGTTAATAATATTATTATTATTATTATTATTATTATTATTATTATTATTATTATGAAAATAGTATCATTATGAAATGTTTTAACGATTAGATATAACATCCTTTTTTGATAACAAATGTCATAGCATTTGAAAAGATACACTTTATCGATCTTGGTTTAAATATAGATATATTTATTATAGAGAAAATTATTATTTAAAAGTAAAAACCAGTAAGGTATATGATTTTACTCTTGGTATATTTAATTTTGTGATAATAAATTAAAAAACGAAAAAAAAAAGAAAGAACGAAAAATATAAAACAGCACTTTCAATTAACGTGCCACTTCAATAATTATTACTTTGGTAATTGTAAATACGAGTGAGCCGTCATTTCGACGGCTTTTAATGTTTGTAGTGTTAATTAACGAATATATATTATTATATTCGAATATATATATATATATATATATATGCATACATGCATACAGTTTATTTATAATTAAATATCAACTTTGAAATGGGTATTAAGGAAATATGTTGTAAATACGTGATATACATGATCCATAGAAGTTAAAAAAAGAAAAAATCGCTGACGATCGAGAAAACGATCGAGTTTGTGAGACTTGACGCAGGAAACAGGAAGCAGCGTTGCAAAACGTTATTTTCGTTTGGTGCGCAGTAACTCCGAATTCTTTTGTCTCTACGAGATTATGATATATTCGATTACTATAAAACTACTTTTCTTTTTTTCCTTCTTCTTCTCATTCTTTCTTTATTTTTTTTTATTTTGTACAACTATTCATAATGATAAATCCGCCCATTTATTATTATTAGATCATCCAAATTTGACTCGAATATTTAATTTGAAGGAAGAAAAAACAGAGAAAAAGAAACCGATTTACTTCCTAAAACCTTTCAGTTCATTTAATTTTCACGACGATAAACAAAATCAATAAACAGAAACAAGAGATGGTGTTATTTAGTAATTTACATGCTTGTAACGATTTATTTTAATTATTTCGATATAAACAAGAAAAGGAAAAATTGTATCGTAGGCGATTAACGATTGTATCGTTACCTTCATGATAATTTATGACAATTATTGTAATAATGCATGACTCATTAATTATCGTGAACGCATACGTTCCAATATTGACGATTAATTGTGTCAATAAAAATTAGAAAAGAAAATAAATTAATCACGTCAAATAAATTAAAAGAAAAGAATAAATAAATAAATAAATAAATAAATCGATTACACTCAATAAATCAACGATCGAGAATATATAATGAATTAACGAATTATTGATTTAATGTATTAATTGTGATATTAATAAATTAACGATTGAATTAACAATTTAATATAAAAAGATATATATATATATATATAATATATACAAAAGTAAAACCGTAAGCGCGTAATATATCTCTGCCTGCTGTTAAAAACGGCGAAGGATGTATATAAGTAAAGATATAAAAAAAAAAAAAAAGACAAACAAACCAAAAAAAGAAAACAAAAAAGGGAAAAAGAAGAAATAGACGAAGAAAAGAAAAGGAAACATCTGACAAGTATCAGTTTTGACGAGTTTCAATAGTTCTAGGGTTAATCATATATATCCCGATCAATGGATCCTTAATTTTCTCCGCTGGCACGATAAATCAAATGTCTGTCTTAACCATACACGGTGGATACTTCAAATGGAGAATAGTTAAGCTCCCTTAGAAAATGAACGATCGTAAAAGCATTACTAAACGATGTCGATCCAAGAAGAAGAATGATTGCCAAGACAATGTGAACGTACTCGACTAGTCCTAACGAGCTGAACACGCGCGTATCACAATCCCAAAGTAGTGATGGTGTTAGTGGTGTTGGTGATAGTAGTAGTAGTATTACAATAGTAGTAGTAGTAGTAGTAATAGTAGTATGAGTAGTAGCAGTAGTAGAAACGATTCAACAAACGTGTAGAAGGAGCAAAGGGGTGTCGTTCGTCAGAACGATCCTCCCTTTTGTCACGCTTTATGCTACCGACATCGAGTTATGATTATTCACGGCTCCGCTGCGTTTTATTGCCGTTAGACTATTTCGTTCGGTTCATGGTATATATATATATGTGTGTGTGCGTGTATATATATATATATATATATATATATATATATATATATAACAAAACTGGCCTTACGAATTTTCCCTTTTGTTTTTTAACATATCGTATCACACCCTGTTGATACTTCAACATAATCCGACGCGCATCAACAATAAAGAATTATCCGTATAATATAATAAAGAATTCCGAGATCTCTAGCCAAAATTCTTGTTTATTTGCGATTTATTTCTACGCGATTACGATCGCTTAAATATTACGATTTTATAGATTTTTTTTTTTTTTTTATATAAGAGTTTTATCGATCGATTCGATGTCCATTCGGTTTGAAAGAATTTGTTACCATTGTTGTTATTATTATTATTATTTATTTATTTATTTATTTATTTTTGTATGTCGTCGAAATGCTTATTTTCCCTTCTTTATTCTCGTTTTATATAATAATAATAATATAAAAATAATATAATACTTTTTATTATTATTATTATCATTATTATTATCATAATACTTTAGTTTTATTAATCGTCGAAATGTTTATTTTTTCTTCTTCAATTTTTTTCGATATTATAATAATAATAATAATATAATAATAATATATATATATATGTGTGTGTGTGTGTATAACAATTTATATATATAATAATGTAATAATTAATAATAATAATAATTATTATTGTTATTATTGTTATTATTGTTATTATTTAGTTTTGTTATTTATCGAAATGTTTATATTTTCTTCTTCTTTCTTTTTGTTCGATATTATAATAATAACAATATAATATATATATATATATATAATAATGATAATAATAATAATTATTATTTAGTTTCTTTAGCAATCGAAATATTTATTTCTTTTTCTTATATCCACTATTTCTCCTTCGTTCCTTCTTACCCGTTCGATATCCCAGTCAAGTTAAAAGATGTTTGGAACGTCCATTACGGTTATATACTCTAGGGTTATTCAGAATATTGGTATCATATAAAAGTCGAAATGTAGTCCGGGCAATAATACCGGACGGGGGAAGATACGCGAACGGGTATCAAACTCGCGAGTTCGGCATACCTGAACTCATTCGTCGCATATCGACGATGTCCGCTCGGCGATATGAGATATCGCGATAATCCACATAAGTCCGTAAGCGTATATTGCCGCCATACCTCATCGAGAGACTGCTGACATACCAACTGACGTCAGTAGGTCCATTCGTCGGCAACGGTTAGGACGGACCTTATAAACCTTTTAGGGGGCAAATACCAGAAATCCCAACGGCATTCCAATTTCTTTGTTTTTCTTTTCTTTCCTATTTTTTTTTTTTTTTTTTTTTTTGTTATTTTTTTTTCCTTCTTATTTTGGCCGATATCTTTTCTACGGATTCCAACCCATTGCCTTCACTTTTGAGAATATTGACAAAACGATACGCGTCGAATTGTTCATATTAAAATCCAAATTAGGTATATGACGGCATTAATTTGATAAATGTAAAGCGGCGATACGCCGTCGTAGGCGGTACGACGTACGTCCTACGTTGAAATAAAAATTATTCAAATGAAAAAGGGGAAATAATCGAAAGGCACAAATGTCGTACGCTAAATATAATTATTATCAATAAATAATAATAGTTATTATTATTACAACAACAAGAAATCAATAATAACAATGCAATGATAATTATAATAATAATTTACAAAAAGAAAAATGTAGGGACGCAAGTTTTCGATACTTAATTTTTCTGATAATCCCAAGAAAAGAAAAAAAAGAAAAAGAAAACGAACGATCCATTATCCAATAATACGACCAATGGTAATCCATTGGAAAATAAAATAAAATCCGTTAACGACGATAATGGAATATAAAGGATCGGATCTACCTCTTACGTACGAACCAGCGAGATGTACGAAATGAATAAAATAAAAAATAAAACAAAGAAAAAAATGGGGGGGGGGAAATACGAAGGGCCAAAAACGAAAACAAACGAGAAAGTGTAACAATTGAAACTGAATTAAGTTGTATTAAACCGTATAACGCCATTGCCCATTAAACCTTCCTCACGGTTTATCCTTTCCCATATTCAAACCGCACCGCACCGCACCGCACCGCACCGCATCGCATCGCATCGCACCACCGGGGGGCCAACGGTCAGTTTGCGTGGTCACTGCGGCCAAATACAATAACGCAAGAACGATAAGCGGGGTAGAGAGACGGAAGAGGAAGAGGAAGAGGAAGAGGAAGAGTAGGAGTAAGAGAAAAGGAGCGATACGAAGTTAAAGAGAGGGCAAGAGGGTGAATTAGAGAGAAAGAGAGAGAGAGAGAGAGAGAGAGAGAGAGAGAGAGTCGGGGAGGTCAGTCGTATTAATATCGCATATCGGACAGCTACGGTGAGGCCATCCGGCAGGGTCGTCTACAGAGTAGAAACAGAGAGAGAGCGAGAGAGAGAGATAGAGATATAGATAGATAGATAGATAGATAGATAGATAGATGGATAGATAGATAGATAGAGAGAGAGAGAGAGAGAGAGAAGGCTGCCACAGGATCGTCCACAGGGCCGCCGATATGAAATCATCACGGCGGGCGAGGGAGTGCTTCGCAAATAGTAGGGCATAATTGGAATCCATCCGGCAAACACGGCATCGGCCGCACTCCAATCAATCTGTCGCGTCGCTCTCTTCCTTGTCCGACGTCGCCGACTCGTTGGTCGGTGGTCGGGTTGGTATGGGAATCGAATCGAGGGGTGGGAGTGAGAGTGGAAACGAGAGAGAAGAGAGAGAAGAGTAGGAGAGAGAGAGAGAGAGAGATAGGTCTGTGGAGATAGACCGGGTGGGAGGGTAGGAGTTGGGGGAAAGAGTCTACGTCCAGAAAAATTAGACACACGTAATAACGACGCTCGTGAGATGAAAAAGGATGAAAGGAGAGAGAAAGGGAGGGAGATAGTAAAATATATATATATATATATATATATATATATATATATATATATATATATATATATAGAGAGAGAGAGAGAGAGAGAGAGAGAGAGAGAGGAGACAGGTCAGTTTATTTTGTTACGATCGATCGCGTAGGTGGAAATTGGTGACGTTGTATATTTGAAATCTAGAAAGGTCGTCGAGGATTTTTTCTTTTCTTTTTTTTTTTTTATTTACGTGAGATATAGATAGGTATACGGTATCGATAAGGATTTACTTGAAAACGATCGAGGGATCGATCTATCGAAAGAGAGAGAGAGAGAGAGAGAGAGAGAGCTAGTGAGAAGGTAAAGAATTTAGGATTTATTCGAACGCTAACGAGCCTCGAAAGTCGATTATCAAGCGAATCGTAAATTTCGTACGGGGTATATATATATATATATATATATATATATATATATATATATATATATCGATGTGTGTTAGTTAGTTAAAGCTAGCAGACGGGAGAAGAGACTTTTTCTTCCGTACTGACGAAACGATTATAAATTGCTACCGGACGAGACGGACTCTGCCTACTACTGGCAATTAATCAAACGCGAAATGAGTAGAGCTAAACGTTCGTCGTCCTTCGCAGTTTTCTATCGTCGAGTCTTATACGTTAGCTTTCATCGTAGCGATCGTTGGCTACGTTTGGGGTGGTCGACGGGGGAGAGGGGGGGGGGGCACGCCGTGTTAATCACGAACGGGGATGAAAGAGAGATAGAGAGGTTAGAAAGAATATTTTTCTCCTTTTATTTTCTTTCACTTCTTCTTCGTATCGCTTTTCTTTCTTTCTCTCTCTCTCTTTCTTTCTTTCTTTCTTTCTTCCCCACCAAAAGAGAGAAACGTTCCACGACCAAACAAACGTACGAGAAAAGGATCGCGTAGAGAGTCACGTTTTGGCCCGGTCTCCCAGTTCGTGCTCCCATAATACCCTCCTTTCTCAGCAATTTCCGAAATTAATAGCCGGCTAAGTGGCGGTTAAATTATTGCCTCGTAAATATCTCCGCGCCCTCGCACGGGTCTATACGGCGTTATTTCCGTTTCTGTCTACGACGAGGGGTGAAAACGTCCACCCAATCCCCGTCAACCCCTCGACCAGCCCCCCTCCTCCCCCACCTCCCACCCGATTGTGCTTACTCTTGTCGATGTCTCTTCTTTCAACACTGGAGACATACCTACGCCGTCCCGTATAGGTTTCCGATACGTCATTCTGACAAAGATTTAACCCTCGCCCTTCAACCCCCTCCTCCTCTGCCCACCCACCCCCCAACCCAACCCTCCCCCGCCTCCCCGTAAACCTACCCACCGGAGCAGTACTTCATATTTATCATTAAATCGTGAGGCGCTTATTTATATTCGCTTCGACGAATCGGACTCACCGATACATTTTCCGAGTGCATTCGGATTAAATAATTTTCAATAAATTTTTATTACGATCGTCGTTATCGCAGGCGCTTTACGACAATTCCGAGTTTATGTCTTCTTTTTTTTGTTTTCTTTAATATTCGCATCGATTCGTCCTTCAACGACGTCGCGTAATTTTCTAATTTTTGTACCCCACCCCCCTCCCCCTACGTTTACGTAGATTTTTCAAATTCAATTTTCGTTTCGTTGTATTATAAGTCTGTAATTATGGTACTAGTCTCGGGCGAAACTCATATATCGTAACGTACAGTTCGTTCGTGAAATCGTTGAGACCTTATTTCTCTTTTTTTCCTTTATATCGTTAGAAACAACAGTAAATCGTCGATAGAATATCGTAATACTATCGATATTTTTTTCTCGCGGTAATATTACAATATCGATATATCGTCGCGTAAGTTAATACCGTGCGTACGTACGTATGTATATATTGCGATGATTTTTCACGCTGCGCGTATAATTTTCTATCCCAAAAACGCGAAAATCGCGTTAGGATCGTAGATATCGAAACATTGCTCTCAAAGGTTCCTTCGATCGGCCCTCGGGATTCTAATTACGACGATCGATTCGATTGAATGGATTTCGAACGGAAAGAAACGGAACAAAACGGAACGAAACGGAACGAAACGAAACGGAACGAAACGAAACGGAACGGAACGGAACGGAACGGAACGAAACGGAACGGAACGGAACGAAAAAGAAAAAGAAAAAAGGAAAGGACGAAAGAAAATAACGACAAAATATTATAGAAAAAAAAAGAAAAGAAAAGAAATAGAAAAAGAAGAAGAATAAAACAAAAAAGAAAAGAGAGAGAGAGAGAAAGAAATAAAAAAAGAAAAACGAAAGAAACGAAGAAGGACCAAAACGAAGCGCGAGAAGAGGAGTTTCTCTTACAATGGTCTCGGCGTGAGCATACGGTTAGGACTCTGAAAGGAAAACCACTTATTATCTTTCTGTCAGGGTGGGTAAACCATGCGATCGTAGTGCATCGGCAGGGACGGACGGTAACGAGCGCAGCAATTACCGCACTCTTTCATAGAACGAAAGAACGAAAGAACGAAAGAACGAAAGAACGAAAGAACGAACGAACGAACGAACGAACGAACGAACGAACGAACGAACGAAAGAACGAAAGAACGAAAGAACGATAGCGAAAAGCCAGAATGCCAAGGCATCTTGGCAGAACAATGCGCCGTGTACTTCGAGGTCTCTCTCTCTCTCTCTCTCTCTCTCTCTCTCTCTCTCTCTTTCTTTCTTTTTCTCTCTCTCTTTCTCTCTCTCTCTCTCTCTTACTTTCCTCTATCGAGATAATTCTTCACCCCTGGCACGTAGCCGAGCATCACGGTGTCGTACATTTTCTTATCGTCTCTTTAAGAATTAGAAATGATTAGATAATTATACGATAAGGATCATTTTAATGAGACAAAGAGGTGTTCGATTATTTATTAATTCTGTGTCAACGATATAACTAACGAAACTTTTATGGACTTCATTAAGAAATAACGTTGTAATCATCGTAAGAATGTTTATATATATGTATATATATACATACATATATATATATATATATATATATATATATATATATATATATATTTTATCGAAGATCGTAACTGTTTAATACGCACGAGAGAAAGCAAAGTCGAACGACAAGCGTTTTTCTTTACTCTTCCTTTTGTTTTTGTTTGTTTTTTTTTTCTTTTTTTTTCGTCGAAGATTATGTAATGTCTTATAAAAAGGAGACCTCTAAGAAAAAAATAATTCGTTTTCCAACGACTTTGCCTACGCTCGCTTCGATGTTCGTTTTTCTTATTCCCATTTCTTGCTAACTATTTGTTTTCCGTTCGGTCACGTCTTTACGTGTAAATTCGTTAACATGAGTTAACGCTTTGTACGATCTCTTCGTACGAAGTCTTACCTCGAAAGCATAAACAATTCGAAGGAACGTCCTCGTCCTTGCGTAACCAAATCAACACATCGTGTTCTTCCCTCTCCTTCTCCTAATATTTTCGGCTTACTTGATATTTTGAAGAGGCGTCGAGAAGGTCAGTGTCGAACAGTCAGTCAACGAAACAAGCAGCAACTAATAAGGAACGATCGAGTCGCAGTCATATAAAGTAGTAAGTAAAGTAATCAGTCAAGAATCATTTTCGAATAAGAAATGATAATTCTAACGCATCGTACGTCAGATCCGTACGAATATCGGAGTCTTGATAACATCGTTGTTGGAACACACTGCAATGTCTACAGTTCATTCCGATAAATCATTCTTTCGTTTTTTTGTTTGTATATTAAACGACGTTATTTTCTAACGCGCAAGACTTAACCAAGAGCCAACGTAGGATCACACACGGAATATCAGGCGAGTGATATTTGTTATAACGGGTCCTTCGGTAGTCCGGCATAATATTATCGCCGCCCTTTTCATCGTCAAAAGCGGGTCTATAACTCTGACGTCAAGGAAAAGAGACGGAGGACAGTTTCTACATGCGAATTCACCTTCGTCGCATTTAACTTCAAACGCTCTCGTAGTTGTACTGGACGCCCAACAGTAACGTTACAAGTTTCAACTTCTGCGATCGATAATTTTATCTGACCTCTAATTTATGTGAAACTATTATCTCGTTCGATCAACGTTAAGGTATGGATGAAGTATATACTTTAGATATGTGCTAACATCACGAATTTAGATCGATGATTATTCCTATGTTTATCTACTAATGATCATAGTTATAAATCTATATATATATATATATATAAAAGCGATGCTTTTAAAATCAAAAATAAAGATAAAAATAAAAAGAAGTAATAAAAAAAAAGAAAGAAGAGAAAAGAAAAGAAAGAACGATAATCCATTCTAGTGCTCGATACATACATACATACGTACATACATACACATATGTATAAATTCACGATACTTTCCAAAGAAATGGCCGAGCATCCCTCTCGTTTAACCGTACGAACGATAATTTCGACAATTAGATCGTGGCTATGCGTTAGGCGTCTCTTTTTTCTTTTTCGTATTTTTTCTTTCTTTTTTTTTCTCTGTATTTTTTATCAAGCGCAAGGGTGGGACAGCTAGGGTCCGTGGTGGAGACGTATGGCGGAGAGGGGTGAAGTTGGGGACGGAGGGAGGGAGGGAGAGAGAGAGAGAGAGAGTGACGGAGGAGTGGCAGAGGGGAAGGAGGGAAGGGTGTCAGTGGCAGGGGGATGAGGAACATGGCCGCACAGCCTCGACGTCTCCACCTTTTTATTGTGCGAGCGCCAGAGGCAGAAGGCTGTGTTACCGTAGTGTATGTATGCATGTATGCATGTAGGTATGTACGTATGTATGCATGTGTTGGTAAACGCGAGAGACGTATGTGCATCGAACGAAGAAAGGAGACCGAGAAAGAGTGAAAAAGAGAGACAGAGAGAGAGACAGAGAGAGAGAGAGACTTCGTGAAGCAGCCTTCTGCCACACCGCCAGCAGCAACAGCATTTCCTCCGGCACCACTACCAGCAACACTCCTCCTCTTCCTCCTCCCTCGTGGACCCTCCCGTGCACACTTATTCGCCTCGTCGTGGCGGCGGTAGTCGAGTTTATTTATCGGCGGTTGCCGTTGAGTGGCGCTAGCGCGGCATTTTAATTGCGCTCTTATACCAGCACCGAGAGCGGTGAAACCCTCCTCACAGAAAGAGAGAAAGAGAAAGAGAGAGAGAGAGAAAGAAAGAGAGAGAGAGGGAAAGAGGATACCTCTCTTTCTCTCTCTCTTTTTCTCTTTCTCTCCGTCACCTCCATCCTCTCCCTATTGCGTGCCACTTCTTTTCTCCTTCTTCTCCTCTCCTCTACCCTTCTCTTTTCTTCTCCTCTCTACTCTTCTCTTCTCTTCTCTTCTCTTCTCTTCTCTTCTCTTCTCTTCTCTTCTCTTCTCTTCTCTTCTCTTCTCTTCTCTTCTATATGTATGTCTCCCACACGCCAACCCTCCCCACCCCTCTACCCCACCTTTCTCTTCTCCTTTCTTTTCTTAACGAGAAGAAGAGTAACCAGTATCCACGAAGTTTAACCATGGTGAATGTTAGCGGCGACGATCACGTCGGTGAGACATTAGAAATAAGGAAAGAAAAAAATAGAAGAAAGAAAGGATGGATGGAAGGAAGGAAGGAAATTTTCTGATCGTTACGTTAAGTAATCTTGACGAGTCTTTCTTTCGTCAGTCTTTTTCTTTTTTCTTTTTTTTTTGGTCGCAATAAGCGACTTTTCGATGAATTTGTACAATTTCGTTTCGACACGTACCTTCGGATAATTTCAAATCTATTTTCATCGTTCGGAACTTATAGATCTCTTTTTGAAACTTTTTAAATGATACACATTGGATTCGACAATTTTATAAGTGTCCAGTTTATATCAGATTTTTGGAACTTTCGATCGCCTTTGATCTGTTCGATCTTTTAACGATCGATCAACTACATTCATGCAATCATATGGATCTAATTTCGTTAGATCGGGTTAGTCGTGTACGATCCTGATCATAGATCTCATTTAATTGCTTAGATATTTTTCTCCGAGTTATTTCTTTTTTTTTTAATAAGATGCGTACGCGTTGTTTGAATTGCGTCAGATATTTACGACAAACGCGCTTTTCTTTTTTTGTTTTTTAATTTTTACATGCTGCTCATCGGACATTTATACAGTCGGCTAATATATCAATCACG